>CALNHX010006709.1:0-84824 GCA_940337035.1 Agriotes lineatus
ATTAGAAACCATTGACTGGTCAATTATATTTTCTGGTATGAATTGTAATGATGCCATCTCGGTGTTCTATTCTATTCTTTGGGACATTATCTCACTTCATGTGCCTAAAATTATAATTAACTTAAATAATGCGAAATTCCCTCATTGGTATTCCTCAGCTTTAATAAAGACAATTAAAGAAAAATCTAAATACGAACGCAAGTATAAATTATTTAAGCACCCCTATGACCTAGAGACATACAAGATCTTAAGAGCTAGAGTGAAGAGAATGCAGAAAATATGCTATGATGCATACATCACCAATATTGAATCTAATTTAACAATAGATACTAAATCATTCTGGTCATACGCAAAAAGCAAACGAAAAACCAATGCTTATCCCAACGAAATGAATTTTAATGCCGAGATTGCATGTACAGGTGAAGAGATATGTAACATATTCGCTAAATACTTCGAATCTGTATATAGTAACATACCGCTTACAACGGCTCCAGATTTATCATCAATAGAATGGAATGTAAACGATACATTATTGAATATTAATATAACAATTCTCCAGGTACATGACTGCATTTCCAAGCTGGATACAAATAAAGGGCCCGGGCCAGATGGCATACCATCTTATTTTTTGAAAAAAACTGCTAATGGTTTAGCATACCCTCTGTATTTATTGTTTGTAATGTCCTTAAAGCAAGGAACTTTCCCAAATGAATGGAAAAAGGCTCAAATTGTACCAATTTTCAAGTCTGGCGATAAGTCGAACACACAAAACTATCGACCGATTTCAATAATTTCAGCTTTTGCTAAGGTTTTTGAAAAAGTAGTACATAATTCTTTATTTTCTTACATTTCTAAATATATTGCATCCGAACAGCACGGTTTTGTTAAAAATAAATCAACCACTACTAATTTATGCGAGTATGTGGCATTTCTTCAAGAACAATTGGCAAACCAAAGACAAGTTGATGCCATCTATACAGATTTCTCCAAAGCATTTGACAAAGTGAATCATAAAATATTGCTCTTAAAATTGGAAGCCTATGGAATTAAAGGAGATCTGTATAGATGGTTCAGCTCGTACATTGTAAACAGAACGCAGTTCGTTGTTCTGAACGGTTTCAAATCGAGGCCTATCAATTGTACTTCTGGAATCCCACAAGGTTCAATTTTAGGACCAATGTTATTTATAATATTTATTAATGACCTTGCATTTAAGTTAAAATCCCACTCTTTGTTATATGCTGATGATTTGAAATTATTCCGTACAATCAATAATATTAATGACGCCACATTATTGCAAAACGATATCGACACGGTGAATGAATGGTGCACACTTAATTTAATGTACCTGAATTTTAGTAAGTGTCATATAATATCTTTCCACAGAAAACTAAATCCTATCATTGTAAATTATAAAATCAGTGGTGCACAGATTCAAAGAACCGTGTGTATATCAGATCTAGGGGTATTGTTAGACCATAGTCTTAGTTTTAAAAACCATATTGATCAAATATGCAAGAAAGCCTACTCGATGATGGGTTTTATTTTTCGCATCACGAAATGCTTCAGCAACATGCAGTCCTATAAAATGCTATATAGTGCGCTTGTGAGATCTAAACTCGAGTACGCAAGCATTATTTGGTCACCTAATTACAGTGTATACAAGAATCAGATAGAATCCGTTCAACATCGCTTCACAGAGATTATATTTTTTAAATTTAAAATACCGCCTAATCCTTATAGAGACAGACTTTTGTACCTGGGTTTAGAGACACTAGAAATGAGAAGAACTGTTAGTGAACAATTATTTCTATTTAAACTAATGAATAACATTGTAGACTGTCCTCACTTAGTATCCCAATTACCGTTAAACGTCCCAAGTTACCGAACCAGACATTCATATTTATTTTCAATTAATACGCACTCAAATAATATAGGTCATTTCTCAATTCTGAGCCGTATGATGCGTTACTATAACATACATTGTCATCTCCATATTGACATTTTTAATACTACTTGTAATGTGTATTTCAACTTCTTAAAGAATCACTTCTCAATTTACTGTTTGTAATCTTTACTACAGCATAGTTAACTTTCTTTTATATACAATTCTGTATTAGACTAGTTTCTTTGTATTGTGTAATTTCATATCCTTTGTTTTTTTCAAGAGAAAACATGTAATTGGGCCTACGCCTGTTTGTTTTCCAATAACTAAATAAATAAATAAATAAATAAATGTCTCTAACGACCAAGACGTCCTAAATGTCCTATATGTCCCTAACGTCCCAGACGTCCCAGACGTCCCAGATGTCCCATATGTCCCATATGTCCCTAATGTCCCCGGCGTCCCAGCCGTCCCATATGTCCCATATGTCCCTAATGTCCCAGGCGTTCTAAATGTCCCATATGTCCTTAACGTCCCAGACGTCCCAGACGTCCTAGATGTCCTATATGTCCCTAACGTCCCAGACGTCCCAGATGTCCTTAATGTCCGATATGTCGCGAATGTCCCAGGCGTTCTAGATGTTCCATATGTCCCTAACGTCCCAGACGTGCCAGACGTCTAAGATGTTTTATATGTCCCTAACGTCCCAGACGTCCTAGATGTCCTATATGTCCCTAACGTCCCAGACGTCCTAGATGTCTTATATGTCCTAACGTCCAAGACGTCCTAGATGTCCCATATGTCCTTAACGTCCCAGACGTCCAAAATGTCTCATATGTCCCATTTGTCCATAATGTCCCAGGCGTCCTAGATGTTCCATATGTCCATAACGTCCCAGACGTCCTAAATGTCTCATATGTCCCTAATGTTCCAGGCGTTCTAAATGTCCCATATGTCCTCAACGTCCCAGACGTCCCAGACGTCCTTGATGTCCCATATGTCCTTAACGTTCCAGACGTCCCAGATGTCCCATATGTCCCTAACGTCCCAGACGTCTCAGATGTCCCATATGTCCCATATATCCCTAATGTCCCAGGCGTCCCAGATCTCCCATATGTCCCATATGTCCCTAATGTCCCAGGCGTCCTAAATGTCTCATATCTTCTTAACGTCTTAGACGTCCCAGACGTCCTAGTATCCCATATGTCCTTAACGTCCCAGACGTCTTAGATGTCCCATATGTCCCAAACGTGCTAAATGTCCCATATGCCCCTAACGTCCCAGACGTCCCAGCTGTCCCGTATCTCTCTAACGTCCCAGACGTCCCAGACGTCCTAAATGTCCCATATGTCCCTAACGTCTTAGACGTCCCAGCTGTCCCGTATGTGCCTAACTTCCCAGATGTCCCAGACGTCTTAGATGTCCCATATGTTCCTATCGTCCCAAGCGTCCCAGATGTCCCATATGTCCCATATATCCCTAATGTCCCAGGCGTCCTAAATGTCCCATATGTCCTTAACGTCCCAGACGTCCCATACGTCGTAGATGTCCCATATGTCCCTAACGTCCCAGACGTCCCAGATGTCCCATTTGTCCTACATGTCCCTAATGTCCCAAGCGTCCCAGATGTCCCATATGTCCCATATATCCATAATGTCCCAGGCGTCCTAAATGTCCCATATGTCCTTAACGTCCCAGACGTCCCAGGCGTCCTAAATGTCCCATATGTCCCTAACGTCTTAGACGCCCCAAACGTCCCAGATGTCCCATATGTCCTATATGTCCCTAACATCCCAGACGTCCCAGATGTCCCATACGTCCCATATGTCCCTAATGTCCCAGGCTTCCTAAATGTTCCATATGTCCCAAACGTCCCAGACGTCCTACATATCCCATATGTCCCTAACGTCCCAGACGTCCCAGACGTCCTAGATGTATTATATGTCCCTAACGTCCCAGACGTACCAGATGTCCCATATGTCCCATATGTCCCATATGTCCCTAATGTCCCAGGCGTCCTAAATGTTTCATATGTCCCTAACGTCCCAGACGTCGTAAATGTCCCATATGTCCCTAACGTCCCAGACGTCCCTGTTGTCCCGTATGTCCCTAACGTCCCAGACGTCCCAGGAGTTCCTAGATGTCCCATATGTCCCTAACGTCCCAGGCGTCCCAGATGTCCCATATGTCCCTAACGTCCCAGACGTCTCAGATGTCCCATATGTCCCATATGTCCAATATGTCCCTAATGTCCCAAGCGTCCCAGATGTCCCATATGTCCCATACATCCCTAATGTCCCAGGCGTCCTAAATGTCCCATATGTCCTTAACGTCCCAGACGTCCTATACGTCCTAGATGTCCCATATATCCCTAACGTCCCAGACGTCCCAGATGTCTCATATGTCCCTAATGTCCCAGGCGTCCTAGATGTTCCATATGTCCCTAACGTCCCAGACATCCTAAATGTCCTGTATGACCCTAACGTCCCAGACGTCCCAGCGGTCCCGTATGTTCCTAACGTCCCAGACGTCGCAGACGTCCTAGATGTCCCATATGTCACAAATGTCCCAGGCGCCCTAGATGTTCCATATGTCCCTAACGTTTCAGACATCCTAAATATCCTGTATGTCCCTAACGTCCCAGACGTCCCAGCTGTCCCATATGTCCATAACGTCCCAAACGTCCCATCCGTCCTAGATGTCCCATATGTCCCTAACGTCCCAGACGTCCCAGACGTCCTAGATGTCCCATATTTCTCTAACATCCCAGACGTCCTAGATGTCCTCTACGTCCCAAACTTCCCAGATATCCCAGATGTTCCATATGTCTTTAACGTCCCAACCGTCCTAGATGTCCTATATGTCCCTAACGTCCCAGGCGTCCTAGATGTCCCATATTTCCCTAACGTCCCAGACGTCCCAAACGTCCTAGATGCCCCATATTTCTCTAACATCCCAGACGTCTTAGATGTCCTATACGTCCATAACGTCCCAGACGTCCCGGATGTCCCATATGTCCCTAACGTCCCAACCGTCCTAGATGTCCTATATGTCCCTAACTTCCCAGACGTCCCAGATGTCCCTTATGCCCCTAATGACCCAACCGTCCTAGGTGTCCTATATGTCCCTAACGTCCCAGACGTCCCAGATGTCCCATACGTCCCTAACGTCTTAGACGTCCTAGATGTCCCATATGTTCCTAACGTCCCAGACGTCCCGGATGTCCCATATGTCCCATATATCCCTAATGTCCCAGGCGTCCCAGATGTCCCATAAGTTCCATATGTCCCTAATATCCCAGGCGTCCTAAATTTCCCATATGTCTTTAACGTCCCAGACATCCCAGACGTCCTAGATGTCCTATATATCCTTAACGTCCCAGACGTCCCAAATGTCCCATATGTCCCTAACGTCCCAGACGTCCTAGATGTCTCATATGTTCCATATGTCCCTAATGTCCCAAGCGTCCTAGATGTCCCGTATGTCCCTAACGTCCCAGACGTCCCAGACGTCTTAGATGTCCCATATGTCCCTAACGTCTCAGACGTCCTAAATGTATTATATGTCCCTAACTTCCCAGACGTCCCAGATGTCCCATATGTCCCATATGTCCCTAATGTCCCAGGCGACCTAAATGTTTCATATGTCCCTAACGTCCCAGACGTCCTAAATGTCCCATATGTCCCTAACGTCCCAGACGTCTTTGCTGTTCCGTATGTCCCTAACGTGTCAGACGTCCCAGGCGTCCTAGATGTTCCATATGTCCCTAACGTCCCAGACGTCCCAGATGTCCCATATGTCCCTAACGTCCCAGACGTCTCAGATGTCCCATATGTCCCTAATGTCCCAAGCGTCCCAGATGTCCCATATGTCCCATATATTCCTAATGTCCCAGGCGTCCTAAATGTCCCATATGTCCTTAACGTCCCAGACGTCCCATACGTCTTAGATGTCCCATATGTCCCTAACGTCCCAGACGTCCCAGATGTTCCATTTGTCCTACATGTCCCTAATGTCCCAGGCGTCCTAGATGTTCCATATGTCCCTAACATCCCAGACGTCCTAGCTGTCCCGTATGTCCCTAACGTCCTAGACGTCCCAGATGTCCCATATGTCCCATATGTCCCTAATGACCCAGGCGTTATAGATCATCCATATGACCCTAACGTGCAAGACGTTCTAAAAGCCCCATATGTCCTTAACGTCTCAGACGTCCCAGACGTCCTAGATGTTTTATATGTCCTTAACGTCCCAGACGTCTCAGATGTCCAATATGTCCCTAACGTCCCAGACGTCCCAGATGTCCCATATGTCCCATATGTCCCTAATGTTCCAGGCGTCCTAGATGTCCCATACGTCCCTAATGTCCCAAGCATCCCAAATGTCCCATATGTCCTTAACGTCCCAGACGTGCCAGATGTCCCATATGTCCCTAACGTCCCAAACGTCCCAGATGTCTCATATGTTCCATATGTCTCTAATGTCCCAGGCGTCCTAGATGTTCCATATGTCCCTAACGTCCCAGACGTCCCAGCTGTCCCTTATGTCCCTAACGTCCCAGACGTCCCAGACGTCCTAGATGTCCCATTTGTCCCTAACGTCTCAGATGTCCCATATTTCCCATATGTCCCTAATGTCCCAGGCGTCCTAGATGTTCCATATGTCCCTAACGTCCCAGACATCCTAAATGTCCTATATGTCCCTAACGTCCCAGACGTCCCAGCTGTCCCGTATGTCCCTAACGTCCCAGACGTCCCAGGCGTCCTAGATGTCCCATATGTCTCTAACGACCAAGACGTTATAGATGTCCTATATGTCCCTAACGTCCCAGACGTCCAAGACGTACCAGATGTCCCATATGTCCCATATGTCCCTAATGTCCCAGGCGATCTAAATGTCCCATATGTCCTTAACGTCCCAGACGTCCCAGACGTCCTAGATGTCCTATATGTCACTAACGTCCCAGACGTCCCAGATGTCCTTAATGTCCGATATGTCTCAAATGTCCCAGGCGTCCTAGATGTTTCATATGTCCTTAACGTCCCAGACGTCCTAAATCTCCCATATGTCACTAACGTCCCAGACGTTCTAGCTGTCCCGTATGTCCCTAACGTCCCAGACGTGCCAGACGTCTAAGATGTTTCATATGTCCCTAACGTCCCAGACGTCCTAGATGTCCTATATGTCCCTAACGTCCCAAACGTCCTAGATGTCCTATATGTCCCTAACGTCCCAGACGTCCTAGATGTCCCATATGTCCTTAACGTCCCAGACGTCCCAAATTTCTCATATGTCCCATTTGTCCCTAATGTCCCAGGCGTCCTAGATGTTCCATATGTCCATAACGTCCCAGACGTCCTAAATGTCCCATATGTCCCTAATGTTCCAGGCGTTCTAAATGTCCCATATGTCCTCAACGTCCCAGACGTCCCAGACGTTCTAGATGTCCCATATGTCCTTAACGTTCCAGACGTCCCAGATGTCCCATATGTCCCTAACGTCCCAGAGGTCTCAGATGTCCCATATGTCCCATATGTCCCTAATGTCCCAGGCGTCCCAGATCTCCCATATGTCCCATATGTCCCTAATGTCCCAGGCGTCCTAAATGTCTCATATGTCCTTAACGTCCCAGACGTCCCAGACGTCCTAGATGTCCCATATGTTCCATATGTCCCTAATGTCCCAAGCGTCCTAGATGTCCCGTATGTCCCTAACGTCCCAGACGTCCCAGATGTCCCATATGTCCCATATATCCCTAATGTCCCAGGCGTCCCAGATGTAACATAAGTTCCATATGTCCCTAATATCCCAGGCGTCTTAAATTTCCCATATGTCCTTAACGTCCCAGACGTCCCAGACGTCCCAGATGTTCCATATGTCCCTAACGTCCCAGACGTCCCAGATGTCCCATATGTCCCATATATCCCTAATGTCCCAGGCGTCCCAAATGTCCCATAAGTTCCATATGTCCCTAATATCCGAGGCGTCCTAAATTTCCCATATGTCCTTAACGTCCCAGACGACCTAGATGTCTTATATGTTCCATATGTTCCTAATGTCCCAAGCGTCCTAGATGTCCCGTATGTCCCTAACATCCTAGACGTCCCAGATGTCCCATATGTCCCATATGTCCCTAATGTCCCAGGCGTTATAGATCATCCATATGACCCTAACGTCCCAGACGTTCTAAATGCCCCATATGTCCTTAACGTCTCAGACGTCCCAAATGTCCCATATGTCCCTAACGTCCCAGACGACCTAGATGTCTCATATGTTCCATATGTCCCTAATGTCCCAAGCGTCCTAGATGTCCCGTATGTCCCTAACGTCCTAGACGTCTTAGATGTCCCATATGTCCCATATGTCCCTAATGTCCCATGCGTTATAGATCATCCATATGACCCTAACGTCCCAGACGTTCTAAATGCCCCATATGTCCTTAACGTCCCAGACGTCCCAGACGTCCTAGATGTCTTATTGATCCTTAATGTCCCAGACGTCCCAGATGTCCCATATGTCCCATATGTCCCTAATGTCCCAGGCGTCCTAGATGTCCCATACGTCCCTAATGTCCCAAGCATCCCAAATGTCCCATATGTCCTTAACGTCCCAGACGTGCCAGATGTCCCATATGTCCCTAACGTCCCAAACGTCCCAGATGTCTCATATGTCCCATATGTCTCTAATGTCCCAGGCGTCCTAGATGTTCCATATGTCCCTAACGTCCCAGACGTCCCAGCTGTCCCTTATGTCCCTAACGTCCCAGACGTCCCAGACGTCCTAGATGTCCCATATGTCTCTAACGACCAAGACGTCCTAGATGTTCCATATGTCCCTAACGTCCCAGACATCCTAAATGTCCTATATGTCCCTAACGTCCCAGACGTCCTAGCTGTCCCGTATGTCCCTAACGTCCCAGACGTCCCAGGCGTCCTAGATGTCCCATATGTCTCAAACGACCAAGACGTCCTAAATGTCCTATATGTCCCTAACGTCCCAGACGTCCCAGACGTCCCAGATGTCCCATATGTCCCATATGTCCCTAATGTCCCCGGCGTCCCAGCCGTCCCATATGTCCCATATGTCCCTAATGTCCCAGGCGATCTAAATGTTCCATATGTCCTTAACGTCCCAGATGTCCCAGACGTCCTAGATGTCCTATATGTCCCTAACGTCCCAGACGTCCCAGATGTCCTTAATGTCCGATATGTCTCGAATGTAACAGGCGTCCTAGATGTTTCATATGTCCCTAACGTCCCAGACGTCCTAAATCTCCCATATGTCACTAACGTCCCAGACGTTCTAGCTGTCCCGTATGTCCCTAACGTCCCAGACGTGCCAGACGTCTAAGATGTTTCATATGTCCCTAACGTCCCAGACGTCCTAGATGTCCTATATGTCTCTAACGTCCCAAACGTCCTAGATGTCCTATATGTCCTAACGTCCCAGACGTCCTAGATGTCCCATATGTCCTTAACGTCCCAGACGTCCCAAATGTCTCATATGTCCCATTTGTCCCTAATGTCCCAGGCGTCCTAGATGTTCCATATGTCCATAACGTCCCAGACGTCTTAAATGTCCCATATGTTCCTAATGTTCCAGGCGTTCTAAATGTCCCATATGTCCTCAACGTTCCAGACGTCCCAGATGTCCCATATGTCCCTAACGTCCCAGACGTCTCAGATGTCCCATATGTCCCATATGTCCCTAATGTCCCAGGCGTCCCAGATCTCCTATATGTCCCATATGTCCCTAATGTCCCAAGCGTCCTAAATGTCTCATATGTCCTTAACGTCCCAGACGTCCCAGACGTCCTAGATGTCCCATATGTCCTTAACGTCCCAGACGTCTTAGATGTCCCATATGTCCCAAGCGTGCTAATAGTCCCATATGCCCCTAACGTCCCAGACGTCTCAGCTGTCCCGTATCTCTCTAACGTCCCAGACGTCCCAGACGTCCTAAATGTCCCATATGTCCCTAACGTCTTAGACGTCCCAGCTGTCCCGTATGTCCCTAACTTCCCAGACGTCCCAGACGTCTTAGATGTCCCATACGTTCCTTACGTCCCAAGCGTCCCAGATGTCCCATATGTCCCATATATCCCTAATGTCCCAGGCGTCCTAAATGTCCCATATGTCCTTAACGTCCCAGACGTCCCATACGTCGTAGATGTCAAATATGTCCCTAACGTCCCAGACGTCCCAGATGTCCCATTTGTCCTACATGTCCCTAATGTCCCAAGCGTCCCAGATGTCCCATATGTCCCATATATCCATAATGTCCCAGGCGTCCTAAATGTCCCATATGTCCTTAACGTCCCAGACGTCACAGACGTCCTAAATGTCCCATATGTCGCTAACGTCTTAGACGTCCCAGCTGTCCCGTATGTCCCTAACGTCCCAGACGTCTTAGATGTCCCATACGTTCCTAACGTCCAAGACGTCCTAGATGTCCTATATGTCCCTAACGTCTTAGACGCCCCAAACGTCCCAGATGTCCCATATGTCCTATATGTCCCTAATGTTCCAGGCGTCCCAGATGTCCCATACGTCCCATATGTCCCTAATATTCCAGGCTTTCTAAATGTTCCATATGTCCCTAACGTCCCAGATGTCCTAAATGTCCCATATGTCCCTACAGTCCCAGACGTCCCAGCTGTCCCGTATGTATCTAACGTCCCAGACATCCCACACGGCCTAGATGTCCCATATGTCCCTAACATCGCAGACGTCCCAGATGTCCCATACGTCCCATATGTCCCTAATGTCCCAGGCTTCCTAAATGTTCCATATGTCCCAAACGTCCCAGACGTCCTACATATCCCATATGTCCCTAACGTCCCAGACGTCCCAGACGTCCTAGATGTCCCATATGTTCCTTACGTCTCAGACGTCCTAGATGTATTATATGTCCCTAACGTCCCAGACGTACCAGATGTCCCATATGTCCCATATGTCCCTAATGTCCCAGGCGTCCTAAATGTTTCATATGTCCCTAACGTCCCAGACGTCGTAAATGTCCCATATGTCCCTAACGTCCCAGACGTCCCTGTTGTCCCGTATGTTCCTAACGTCCCAGGCGTCCCAGATGTCCCATATGTCCCTAACGTCCCAGACGTCTTAGATGTCCCATATGTCCCATATGTCCAATATGTCCCTAATGTCCCAAGCGTCCCAGATGTCCCATATGTCCCATACATCCCTAATGTCCCAGGCGTCCTAAATGTCCCATATGTCTTTAACGTCCCAGACGTCCCATACGTCCTAGATGTCCCATATGTCCCTAACGTCCCAGACGTCCCAGATGTCTCATATGTCCCTAATGTCCCAGGCGTCCTAGATGTCCCATATGTCCCTAACGTCCCAGGCGTCCCAGATGTCCCATATGTCCCTAACGTCCCAGACGTCTCAGATGTCCCATATGTCCCATATGTCCAATATGTCCCTAATGTCCCAAGCGTCCCAGATGTCCAATATGTTCCATACATCCCTAATGTCCCAGGCGTCCTAAATGTCCCATATGTCCTTAACGTCCCAGACGTCCCAGATGTCTCATATGTCCCTAATGTCCCAGGCGTCCTAGATGTTCCATATGTCCCTAACGTCCCAGACATCCTAAATGTCCTGTATGTCCCTAACGTCCCAGACGTCCCAGCTGTCCCGTATGTCCCTAACGTCCCAGACGTCGCAGACGTCCTAGATGTCCCATATGTCACAAATGTCCCAGGCGCCCTAGATGTTCCATATGTTCCTAACGTCCCAGACATCCTAAATCTCCTGTATGTCTCTAACGTCCCAGACGTCCCAGCTGTCCCATATGTCCATAACGTCCCAAACGTCCCATCCGTCCTAGATGTCCCATATGTCCCTAACGTCCCAGACGTCCCAGACGTCCTAGATGTCCCATATTTCTCTAACATCCCAGACGTCCTAGATGTCCTCTACGTCCCTAACTTCCCAGATATCCCAGATGTTCCATATGTCTTTAACGTCCCAACCGTCCAAGATGTCCTATATGTCCCTAACGTCCCAGGCGTCCTAGATGTCCCATATGTCCTTAACGTCCCAGACGTCCCAAACGTCCTAGATGCCCCATATTTCTCTAACATCCCAGACGTCTTAGATGTCCTATACGTCCATAACGTCCCAGACGTCCCGGATGTCCCATATGTCCCTAACGTCCCAACCGTCCTAGATGTCCTATATGTCCCTAACTTCCTAGACGTCCCAAATGTCCCTTATGTCCCTAATGACCCAACCGTCCTAGGTGTCCTATATGTCCCTAACGTCCCAGACGTCCCAGATGTCCCATACGTCCCTAACGTCTTAGACGTCCTAGATGTCCCATATGTTCCTAACGTCCCAGACGTCCCGGATGTCCCATATGTCATATATGTCCCTAACGTCCCAGATGTCCTGGAGGTCACACATGTCCCTAACGTCCCAGACGGCCTAGATGTCATGGATTTCTTTAACGTCCCAGACGTCTCAGACGTTCTAGATGTCCCATATGTCCCTAACGTCCCAGACGTCCTAGATGTCCCATAAGTCCCTAACGTCCCAGACGTCCTAGACATCTCTATTGTCCCATACGTGACAAACGTCATAGATGTTTTATATGTCCCTAACGTCCTAGACGCCCTAGATTTCCCATATGTCCCTAACGTCCCAGACGTCCCAGATGTCCCATATGTCCTATATGTCCCTAACGTCCCAGATGTCCTAGATGTCACACATGTCCCTACCGTCCCAGACGGCCTAGAGGTCCCATATGTCCTTAACGTCCCAGACGTCTCAGATGTGTCATATGTCCCTAACGTCCCAGACGTCCCAGATGTCCTTAATGTCCCATATGTCTCGAATGTCCCAGGCGTCCTAGATGTTTCATATGTCCCTAACGTCCCAGACGTCCTAAATGGCCCATATGTCCCTAACGTCCCAGACGTCCCAGCTGTCCCGTAAGTCCCTAACGTCCCAGACGTCCCAAACGTCCTAGATGTTTCATATGTCCCTAACGTCCCAGACATCCTAGATGTCCTATATGTTCCTAACGTCCTAGACGTCCTAGATGTTTCATATGTTTCTAACGTCCCAAACGTCCTAGATGTCCTATATGTCCCTAACGTCCCAGACGTTATAGATGTCCTATATGTCCCTAACGTCCCAGACGTCCCAGACGTCCCTGATGTCCCATATGTCCAATATGTCCCTAATGTCTCAGGCGTCCCAGCTGTCCCATATGTCCCTAACGTCCCAGACATCCTAAATGTCCTATATGTCCCTAACGTCCCAGACGTCCTAGCTGTCCCGTATGTCCCTAACGTCCCAGACGTCCCAGGCGTCCTAGATGTCCCATATGTCTCAAACGACCAAGACGTCCTAAATGTCCTATATGTCCCTAACGTCCCAGACGTCCCAGACGTCCCAGATGTCCCATATGTCCCATATGTCCCTAATGTCCCCGGCGTCCCAGCCGTCCCATATGTCCCATATGTCCCTAATGTCCCAGGCGATCTAAATGTTCCATATGTCCTTAACGTCCCAGATGTCCCAGACGTCCTAGATGTCCTATATGTCCCTAACGTCCCAGACGTCCCAGATGTCCTTAATGTCCGATATGTCTCGAATGTAACAGGCGTCCTAGATGTTTCATATGTCCCTAACGTCCCAGACGTCCTAAATCTCCCATATGTCACTAACGTCCCAGACGTTCTAGCTGTCCCGTATGTCCCTAACGTCCCAGACGTGCCAGACGTCTAAGATGTTTCATATGTCCCTAACGTCCCAGACGTCCTAGATGTCCTATATGTCTCTAACGTCCCAAACGTCCTAGATGTCCTATATGTCCTAACGTCCCAGACGTCCTAGATGTCCCATATGTCCTTAACGTCCCAGACGTCCCAAATGTCTCATATGTCCCATTTGTCCCTAATGTCCCAGGCGTCCTAGATGTTCCATATGTCCATAACGTCCCAGACGTCTTAAATGTCCCATATGTTCCTAATGTTCCAGGCGTTCTAAATGTCCCATATGTCCTCAACGTTCCAGACGTCCCAGACGTTCTTGATGTCCCATATGTCCTTAACGTTCCAGACGTCCCAGATGTCCCATATGTCCCTAACGTCCCAGACGTCTCAGATGTCCCATATGTGTCATATGTCCCTAATGTCCCAGGCGTCCCAGATCTCCTATATGTCCCATATGTCCCTAATGTCCCAGACGTCCTAAATGTCCCATATGTCCCTAACGTCTTAGACGTCCCAGCTGTCCCGTATGTCCCTAACTTCCCAGACGTCCCAGACGTCTTAGATGTCCCATACGTTCCTTACGTCCCAAGCGTCCCAGATGTCCCATATGTCCCATATATCCCTAATGTCCCAGGCGTCCTAAATGTCCCATATGTCCTTAACGTCCCAGACGTCCCATACGTCGTAGATGTCCCATATGTCCCTAACGTCCCAGACGTCCCAGATGTCCCATTTGTCCTACATGTCCCTAATGTCCCAAGCGTCCCAGATGTCCCATATGTCCCATATATCCATAATGTCCCAGGCGTCCTAAATGTCCCATATGTCCTTAACGTCCCAGACGTCACAGACGTCCTAAATGTCCCATATGTCGCTAACGTCTTAGACGTCCCAGCTGTCCCGTATGTCCCTAACGTCCCAGACGTCTTAGATGTCCCATACGTTCCTAACGTCCAATACGTCCTAGATGTCCTATATGTCCCTAACGTCTTAGACGCCCCAAACGTCCCAGATGTCCCATATGTCCTATATGTCCCTAATGTTCCAGGCGTCCCAGATGTCCCATACGTCCCATATGTCCCTAATATTCCAGGCTTTCTAAATGTTCCATATGTCCCTAACGTCCCAGATGTCCTAAATGTCCCATATGTCCCTACAGTCCCAGACGTCCCAGCTGTCCCGTATGTATCTAACGTCCCAGACATCCCACACGGCCTAGATGTCCCATATGTCCCTAACATCGCAGACGTCCCAGTTGTCCCATACGTCCCATATGTCCCTAATGTCCCAGGCTTCCTAAATGTTCCATATGTCCCAAACGTCCCAGACGTCCTACATATCCCATATGTCCCTAACGTCCCAGACGTCCCAGACGTCCTAGATGTCCCATATGTTCCTTACGTCTCAGACGTCCTAGATGTATTATATGTCCCTAACGTCCCAGACGTACCAGATGTCCCATATGTCCCATATGTCCCATATGTCCCTAATGTCCCAGGCGTCCTAAATGTTTCATATGTCCCTAACGTCCCAGACGTCGTAAATGTCCCATATGTCCCTAACGTCCCAGACGTCCCTGTTGTCCCGTATGTTTCTAACGTCCCAGGCGTCCCAGATGTCCCATATGTCCCTAACGTCCCAGACGTCTTAGATGTCCCATATGTCCCATATGTCCAATATGTCCCTAATGTCCCAAGCGTCCCAGATGTCCCATATGTCCCATACATCCCTAATGTCCCAGGCGTCCTAAATGTCCCATATGTCTTTAACGTCCCAGACGTCCCATACGTCCTAGATGTCCCATATGTCCCTAACGTCCCAGACGTCCCAGATGTCTCATATGTCCCTAATGTCCCAGGCGTCCTAGATGTCCCATATGTCCCTAACGTCCCAGGCGTCCCAGATGTCCCATATGTCCCTAACGTCCCAGACGTCTCAGATGTCCCATATGTCCCATATGTCCAATATGTCCCTAATGTCCCAAGCGTCCCAGATGTCCAATATGTTCCATACATCCCTAATGTCCCAGGCGTCCTAAATGTCCCATATGTCCTTAACGTCCCAGACGTCCCATACGTCCTAGATGTCCCATATGTCCCTAACGTCCCAGACGTCCCAGATGTCTCATATGTCCCTAATGTCCCAGGCGTCCTAGATGTTCCATATGTCCCTAACGTCCCAGACATCCTAAATGTCCTGTATGTCCCTAACGTCCCAGACGTCCCAGCTGTCCCGTATGTCCCTAACGTCCCAGACGTCGCAGACGTCCTAGATGTCCCATATGTCACAAATGTCCCAGGCGCCCTAGATGTTCCATATGTTCCTAACGTCCCAGACATCCTAAATCTCCTGTATGTCTCTAACGTCCCAGACGTCCCAGCTGTCCCATATGTCCATAACGTCCCAAACGTCCCATCCGTCCTAGATGTCCCATATGTCCCTAACGTCCCAGACGTCCCAGACGTCCTAGATGTCCCATATTTCTCTAACATCCCAGACGTCCTAGATGTCCTCTACGTCCCTAACTTCCCAGATATCCCAGATGTTCCATATGTCTTTAACGTCCCAACCGTCCAAGATGTCCTATATGTCCCTAACGTCCCAGGCGTCCTAGATGTCCCATATGTCCTTAACGTCCCAGACGTCCCAAACGTCCTAGAT
The DNA here is from genome assembly GCA_940337035.1 of Agriotes lineatus. Lineage (NCBI taxonomy): Eukaryota > Metazoa > Arthropoda > Insecta > Coleoptera > Elateridae > Agriotes > Agriotes lineatus. Next base: position 16,293 of record CALNHX010006709.1, read on the forward strand.
GCCCCATATTTCTCTAACATCCCAGACGTCTTAGATGTCCTATACGTCCATAACGTCCCAGACGTCCCGGATGTCCCATATGTCCCTAACGTCCCAACCGTCCTAGATGTCCTATATGTCCCTAACTTCCTAGACGTCCCAGATGTCCCTTATGTCCCTAATGACCCAACCGTCCTAGGTGTCCTATATGTCCCTAACGTCCCAGACGTCCCAGATGTCCCATACGTCCCTAACGTCTTAGACGTCCTAGATGTCCCATATGTTCCTAACGTCCCAGACGTCCCGGATGTCCCATATGTCATATATGTCCCTAACGTCCCAGATGTCCTGGAGGTCACACATGTCCCTAACGTCCCAGACGGCCTAGATGTCCTGGATTTCTTTAACGTCCCAGACGTCTCAGACGTTCTAGATGTCCCATATGTCCCTAACGTCCCAGACGTCCTAGATGTCCCATAAGTCCCTAACGTCCCAGACGTCCTAGACATCTCTATTGTCCCATACGTGACAAACGTCATAGATGTTTTATATGTCCCTAACGTCCTAGACGCCCTAGATTTCCCATATGTCCCTAACGTCCCAGACGTCCCAGATGTCCCATATGTCCTATATGTCCCTAACGTCCCAGATGTCCTAGATGTCACACATGTCCCTACCGTCCCAGACGGCCTAGAGGTCCCATATGTCCTTAACGTCCCAGACGTCTCAGATGTGTCATATGTCCCTAACGTCCCAGACGTCCCAGATGTCCTTAATGTCCCATATGTCTCGAATGTCCCAGGCGTCCTAGATGTTTCATATGTCCCTAATGTCCCAGACGTCCTAAATGGCCCATATGTCCCTAACGTCCCAGACGTCCCAGCTGTCCCGTATGTCCCTAACGTCCCAGACGTCCCAAACGTCCTAGATGTTTCATATGTCCCTAACGTCCCAGACATCCTAGATGTCCTATATGTTCCTAACGTCCCAGACGTCCTAGATGTTTCATATGTTTCTAACGTCCCAAACGTCCTAGATGTCCTATATGTCCCTAACGTCCCAGACGTTATAGATGTCCTATATGTCCCTAACGTCCCAGACGTCCCAGACGTCCCTGATGTCCCATATGTCCAATATGTCCCTAATGTCTCAGGCGTCCCAGCTGTCCCATATGTCCCATATGTCCCTAATGTCCCAGGCGTTTTAAATGTCCCATATGTCCTTAACTTCCCAGACGTCCCAGACGTCCTAGATGTCCCATATGTCCCTAACGTCCCAGACGTCCCAGATGTCCTTAATGTCCCATATGTCTCAAATGTCCTAGGCGTCCTAGATGTTTCATATGTCCCTAACGTCCCAGACGTCTCAGATGTCCCATATGTCCCTAACGCCCCAGACGTCCCAGATGTCCTTAATGTCCCATATGTCTCAAATGTCCCAGGCGTCCTAGATGTTTCATATGTCCCTAACGTCCCAGACGTCCTAAATTTCCCATATGTCCCTAACGTCCCAGACGTCCCAGCTGTTCCGTATGACCCTAACGTCCCAGACATGCCAGACGTCTAAGATGTTTTATATGTCCCTAACGACCCAGACATCCTAGATGTCCTATATGTTCCTAACGTCCCAGACGTCTTAGATGTACCATATGTCCCTAACGTCCCAGACGTCCTAGATGTCCCACATGTCCTTAACGTCCCAGACGTCCTAAATGTCTCATATGTCCTATTTGTCCCTAATGTCCCAGGCGTCCTAGATGTTCCATATGTCCCTAACGTCCCAGACGACCTAAATGTTCCATATGTCCCTAATGTCCCAGGCGTTCTAAATGTCCCATATGTCCTCAACGTTCCAGACGTCCCAGACGTCCTAGATGTCCCATATGTCCTTAACGTTCCAGACGTCCCAGATGTCCCATATGTCCCTAACGTCCCAGACGTCTCAGATGTTCCATATGTCCCTTATGTCCCTAATGTCCCAGGCGTCCCAGATGTCCCATATGTCCCATATGTCCCTAATGGCCCAAGCGTCCTAAATGTCTCATATGTCCTTAACGTCCTAGACGTCCCAGACTTCCTAGATGTCCCATATGTCCTTAACGTCCCAGACGTTTTAGATGTCTCATATGTCCCTAACGTCCCAGACGTCCCAGATGTCCCATATGTTCCATATCTCCCTAATGTCCCATGCGTCCTAAATGTCCCATATGCCCCTAACGTCCCAGACGTCCCAGATGTCCCATATGTACCATATCTCCCTAATGTCCCATGCGTCCTAAATGTCCCATATGTCCCTAACATCCCAGACGTCCCAGACGTCCTAAATGTCCCATATGTCCCTAACGTCTTAGACGTCCCAGCTGTCCCGTATGTCCCTAACGTCCCAGACGTCCCAGACGTCTTAGATGTCCCATACGTTTCTAACATCCCAGACGTCCCAGACGTCCTAAATGTCCCATATGTCCCTAACGTCTTAGACGTCCCAGCTGTCCCGTATGTCCCTAACGTCTTAGACGTCCCAAACGTCCCAGATGTCCCATATGTCCCTAATGTTCCAGGCATCCCAGATGTTCCATACGTCCCATATGTCCCTAATGTTCCAGGCTTTCTAAATGTTCCATATGTCGCTAACGTCCCAGACGTCCTAAATGTCCCATATGTCCCTAACGTCCCAGACGTCCCAGATGTCCCATATGTCCCATATGTCCCTAACGTCCCAGATGTCCTAGATGTGACACATGTCCCTAACGTCCCAGACGGCCTAAAGGGTCCCATATGTCCTTAACGTCCCAGACGTCCCAGATGTGTCACATGTCCATAACGTCCCAGACGTCCCAGATGTCCTTAATGTCCCATATGTCTCGAATGTCCCAGGCGTCCTAGATGTTTCATATGTCCCTAACCTCCCAGACGTCCTAAATGTCCCATATGTCCCTAACGTCCCAGACGTCCCAGCTGTCCCGTATGTCCCTAACGTCCCAGACGTCCCAAACGTCCTAGATGTTTCATATGTCCCTAACGTCCCAGACGTCCTAGATGTCCTATATATCCCTAACGTCCCAGACGTTCTAGATGTCCCATATGTCCCTAACGTCCAAGACGTCCTAGATGTCCCATATGTCCTTAACGTCCCAGACGTCCCAGATGTCTCATATGTCCCATATGTCCCTAATGTCTCAGGCGTCCTAGATGTTCCATATGTCCCTAACGTCCCAGACGTCCCAGATGTCCCATATGTCCTTAACGATCCAGACGTCCCAGATGTCCCATATGTCCCTAACGTCCCAGACGTCTCAGATGTCCCATAAGTCCCATATGTCCCTAATGTCCCAGGCGTCCTAAATGTCTCATATGTCCTTAACGTCCCAGACGTCCCAGACGTCCTAGATGTCCCATATGTCCTTAACGTCCAAGACGTGTTAAATGTCCCATATGTCCCTAACGTCCCAGACGTCCCAGATGTCCCATATGTTCCATATGTCCTTAACGATCCAGACGTCCCAGATGTCCCATATGTCCCTAACGTCCCAGACGTCTCAGCTGTCCCGTATGTCCCTAACGTCCCAGACGTCCTAAATGTCCCATATGTCCCTAACGTCACAGAAGTCCCAGCTGTCCCGTATGTCCCTAACGTCCCAGCCGTCCCAGATGTCCCATATGTCCTTAACGTCCCAGACGTCTTAAATGTCCCATATGTCCCTAACGTCCCAGACGTCCCAGATGTCCCATATGTTCCATATGTCCTTAACGATCCAGACGTCCCAGATGTCCCATATGTCCCTAACGTCCCAGACGTCCCAGCTGTCCCGTATGTCCCTAACTTTCCAGACATCCAAGACGGCCTAGATGTCCAATATGTCCCTAACGTCTCAGACGTCCCAGATGTCCCATACGTCCCATATGTCCCTAATGTTCCAGGCTTCCTAAATGTTCCATATGTCCCTAACGTCCCAGACGTCCTAAATGTCCCATATGTCCCTAACGTCCCAGACGTCTCAGCTGTCCCGTATGTCCCTAACGTCCCAGACGTCCTAAATGTCCCATATGTCCCTAACGTCACAGAAGTCCCAGCTGTCCCGTATGTCCCTAACGTCCCAGCCGTCCCAGATGTCCCATATGCCCCTAACGTCCAGACGTCCTAGATGTCCCATATGTCCCATATGTCCCATATGTCCCAGGCGTCCCAGATGTCCCATATGTCCCATATGTAACTAATGTCCCAGGCGTCCTAAATGTCCCATATGTTCTTAACGTCCCAGACGTCCCAGATGTCCCATATGTTCCATATGTCCCTAATGTCTAATACGTCCTAGATGTTCCATATGTTCCTAACGTCCCAAACGTCCTAAATTTCCCATATGTCCTTAACGTCCCAGACGTCCCAGCTGTCCCGTATGTCCCTAACGTCCCAGACATCCCAGACGTCCTAGATGTTCCATATGTCCCGAACGTCACAGACGTCCTAGATGTTCCTGTCGTCCCAGATGTTAAATATGTCCCTAACGTCCTAGATGTCGTAGATGTTCCATATGTCCTATATGTCCCTAATGTCCCAGACGTCCCAGATGTCCCACATGTTTCTAACGTCCGAGCCGTCCCAGATGTCCCATATGCCCCTAACGTCCCAGACGTCCCAGATTTCCCATATGTCCCATATGTCCCATATGTCCCAGGCGTCCCAGATGTCCCATATGTCCCATATGTCCCTAATGTCCCAGGCGTCCTAAATGTCCCATATGTCCTTAACGTCCCAGACGTCCCAGCTGTTCCGTATGTCCCTAACGTCCCAGACAACCCAGACGTCCTAGATGTTCAATATGTCCCAAACGTCTCAGACGTCCTAGATGTCTTATATGTTCCTAACGTCACAGCCGTTCCAGATGTCCCATATGTTTCATATGTCCCTAATGTCCCGGGCGTCCCAGATGTCCCATATGTCTCATATGTCCTTAAAGTCCCAGGCGTCCTAAATGTCCTATTTGTCCTTAACGTCTCAGACGTCCCAAACGTCTTAGATGTCCCATATGCCCTTAACTTCCCAGACGTCCCAGATGTCCCATGTGTCCCATATGTCCCTAATGTCCCAGGCGTCCTAAATGTCCCATATGTCCTCAACGTCCCAGACGTCCCAGACGTACTAGATGTCCCATATATCCTTAACGTCCCAGACGTCCCAGATGTCCCATACGTCCCTAACGTCCCAGACGTCCCAGATGTCCCATATGTCCCATATGTCCCTAATGTCCCAGGCGTCCCAGATGTCCCATATGTTCCATATGTCCCTAATGTTCCAGGAGTCCTAAATTTCCCATATGTCCTTAACGTCCCAGACGTCCCAGATGTCCTAGATGTCCGATTTGTCCTTAACGTCCCAGACGTCCCAAATGTCCCATATGTCTCTATCGTCCTAGATGTCCCATATGTTCCATATGTCCCTAATGTCCCAAGCGTCCTAGATGTTCCAAATGTCCCTAACGTCCCAGACGTCCTAAATGTCCCATATGTCCCTAACGTCCCACCCAGATGTCTCATATGTCCCATATGTCTCTAATGTCCCAGGCGTCGTAGATGTTCCATATGTCCCTAACGTCCCAGACGTCCCAGCTGTCCCGTATGTCCCTAACGTCCCAGACGTCCCAGACGTCCTAGATGTCCCATATGTCCCTAACGTCCCAGATGTCTTAGATGTCCTATATGTCCCTAACGTCCCAGCCGTCCCAGATGTCCCATATGTCCCAAATGGCCCTAATGTCCCAGGATTCCCATATGTCCCATATGTCCCTAATGTCCCAGGCGTCCTAAATGTCCCATATGTCGTTAGTGTCCCAGACGGCCCAGACGTCCTAGATGTCCCATATGTCCTTCACGTCCCAGACGTCCCAGATGTCCCATATGTCCCTAACGTCCTAGACGTCCCAGATGTCCCATATGTCCCTAATGTCCCAGGCGTCCCAGATGTCCCATATGTCCCATATGTCCCTAATGTCCCAGGCGTCCTAAATGTACCATATGTCCCTAACGTCCCAGACGTCCTAAATGTACCATATGTCCCTAACGTCCCAGACGTCCTAAATGTCCCATATGTCCCTCACGTCCCAGACGTCCCAGATATCCCATATGCCTCTAATGTCCCAGTCGTCCCAGATGTCCCATATGTCCCATATGTCTGATACGTCCCAGGCGTCCCAGATGTCCCATATGTCCCATATGTCCCTAATGTCCAGGCGTCCTAAATGTCCCATATGTCCTTAACGTACCAGACGTCCAAGACGTCCTAGATGTCCCATATGTCTCTAATGTCCAAGACGTCCCAGATGTCCCATATGTCCCATATGTCCCTAATGTCTAAGACGTCCTAGATGTCCTACATGTCTTTAACGTCACAGACGTCCCAGATGTCCCATATGTCCCTAACGTCCCAGACGTCCCAGATATCCCATATGCCCCTAACGTCCCAGACGTCCCAGATGTCCCATATGTCCCATATGTCTGATACGTCCCAGGCGTCCCAGATGTCCCTTATGTCCCATATGTCCCTAATGTCCAGGCGTCCTAAATGTCCCATATGTCCTTAACGTCCCAGACGTCCAAGACGTCCTAGATGTCCCGTATGTCCCTAACGTCCCAGACATCCCAGACGTCCTAGATGTCCCATATGTCCCAAACGTCTCAGACGTCCTAGATGTCCTACATGTCTTTAACGTCACAGACGTCCCAGATGTCCCATATGTCCCTAATGTCCCGGGCGTCCCAGATGTCCCATATGTCCCATATGTCCCTAATGTCCCAGGCGTCCTAAATGTCCTATTTGTCCTGAACGTCTCAGACGTCTCAAACGTCTCAGATGTCCCATATGTCCTTAACGTCCCAGACGTGCCAGATGTCCCCTATGTCCCATACTTCCCTAATGTCCCAGGCGTCCTAAATGTCCCATATGTCCTCAACGTCCCAGACGTCCCAGACGTCCTAGATGTTCCATATGTCCTTAACGTCCCAGACGTCCCAGATGTCCCATATGTCCCATATATCCCTAATGTTTCAGGCGTCCCAGATGTCCCATAAGTTCCATATGTCCCTAATATCCCAGGCGTCCTAAATGTCCCATATGTCCTTAACGTCCCAGACGTCCCAGACGTCCTAGATGTACCATATGTTCCATATGTCTCTAATGTCCCAAGCGTCCTAGATGTCCCGTATGTCCCTAACGTCCCAGACGTCCCAGACGTCTTAGATGTCCCATATGTCCCTAACGTCTCAGACGTCCTAGATGTATTATATGTCCCTAACGTCCCAGACGTCCCAGATGTCCCATATGTCCCATATGTCTCATATGCTCCTAATGTCCCAGGCGTCCTAAATGTTTCATATGTCCCTAATGTCCCAGACGTCCTAAATGTCCCATATGTCACTAACGTCCCAGACGTCCCTGCTGTCCCGTATATCCCTAACGTCCCAGACGTCCCAAACGTCCTAGATGTCCCATATGTCCCTAACGTCCCAGACGTCCAAGATGTCCCATATGTCCCTAACGTCCCAGACGTCCCAGATGTCCCATATGTCCCATATGTTCCTAACGTCCTAATCGTCCTAGATGTCCCATATGTCCTTAACGTCCCAGACGTCCCAGATGTCCCATATGTCTCTAACGTCTTAGACGTCCCAGATGTCTTATATGTCCCTAACGTCCCAGACGTCCCAGATGTCCCATATGTCCCATATGTCCCTAATGTCCCAGGCGTCCTAAATGTCCCATATGTCCCTAACGTCCCAGGCTTCCTAAATGTTCCATATGTCCCTAACGTCCCAGACGTCCTAAATGTAACATATGTCCCTAACGTCCCAGACGTCCTAAATGTCCCATATGTCCCTAACGTCCCAGACGTCCCAGATATCCCATATGCCCCTAACGTCCCAGTCGTCCCAGATGTCCCATATGTCCCATATGTCTGATAAGTCCCAGGCGTCCCAGATGTCCCATATGTCCCATATGTCCCTAATGTCCAGGCGTCCTAAATGTCCCATATGTCCTTAACGTACCAGACGTCCAAGACGTCCTAGATGTCCCAAATGTCTCTAATGTCCAAAACGTCCCAGATGTCCCATATGTCCCATATGTCCCTAATGTCTAAGACGTCCTAGATGTCCTACATGTCTTTAACGTCACAGACGTCCCAGATGTCCCATATGTCCCTAACGTCCCAGACGTCCCAGATATCCCATATGCCCCTAACGTCTCAGACGTCCCAGATGTCCCATATGTCCCATATGTCTGATACGTCCCAGGCGTCCTAAATGTAACATATGTCCCTAACGTCCCAGACGTCCTAAATGTCCCATATGTCCCTAACGTCCCAGACGTCCCAGATATCCCATATGCCCCTAACGTCCCAGTCGTCCCAGATGTCCCATATGTCCCATATGTCTGATAAGTCCCAGGCGTCCCAGATGTCCCATATGTCCCATATGTCCCTAATGTCCAGGCGTCCTAAATGTCCCATATGTCCTTAACGTACCAGACGTCCAAGACGTCCTAGATGTCCCAAATGTCTCTAATGTCCAAAACGTCCCAGATGTCCCATATGTCCCATATGTCCCTAATGTCTAAGACGTCCTAGATGTCCTACATGTCTTTAACGTCACAGACGTCCCAGATGTCCCATATGTCCCTAACGTCCCAGACGTCCCAGATATCCCATATGCCCCTAACGTCTCAGACGTCCCACATGTCACATATGTCCCATATGTCCCTAATATCCCAAGCGTCCCAGGTGTCACATATGTCCCATATATCTCTAATGTCCCAGGCGTCCTAAGTGTCCCATATGTCCTTAACGTTCCAGACATCCCAGATGTCCCATATGTCCCATATGTCCCTAATGTCGCAGGCGTTATAGATCATCCATATGACCCGAACGTCCCAGACGTTCTAAATGCCCCATATGTCCTTAACGTCCCAGACGTCCCAGACGTCCCAGATGTCTTATATGTCCTTAACGTCCCAGACGTCTCAGATGTCCCGTATGCCCCTAACGTCCCAGCCGTCCCAGATGTCTCATATGTCCCATATGTCCCTAATGTCCCAGGCGTCCTAAATGTCCCATATGTCCTTAACGTCCCAGACGTCCCAGCTGTTCCGTATGTCCCTAACGTCCCAGACAACCCAGACGTCCTAGATGTTCAATATGTCCCAAACGTCTCAGACGTCCTAGATGTCTTATATGTTCCTAACGTCACAGCCGTTCCAGATGTCCCATATGTTTCATATGTCCCTAATGTCCCGGGCGTCCCAGATGTCCCATATGTCTCATATGTCCTTAAAGTCCCAGGCGTCCTAAATGTCCTATTTGTCCTTAACGTCTCAGACGTCCCAAACGTCTTAGATGTCCCATATGCCCTTAACTTCCCAGACGTCCCAGATGTCCCATGTGTCCCATATGTCCCTAATGTCCCAGGCGTCCTAAATGTCCCATATGTCCTCAACGTCCCAGACGTCCCAGACGTACTAGATGTCCCATATATCCTTAACGTCCCAGACGTCCCAGATGTCCCATACGTCCCTAACGTCCCAGACGTCCCAGATGTCCCATATGTCCCATATGTCCCTAATGTCCCAGGCGTCCCAGATGTCCCATATGTTCCATATGTCCCTAATGTTCCAGGAGTCCTAAATTTCCCATATGTCCTTAACGTCCCAGACGTCCCAGATGTCCTAGATGTCCGATTTGTCCTTAACGTCCCAGACGTCCCAAATGTCCCATATGTCTCTATCGTCCTAGATGTCCCATATGTTCCATATGTCCCTAATGTCCCAAGCGTCCTAGATGTTCCAAATGTCCCTAACGTCCCAGACGTCCTAAATGTCCCATATGTCCCTAACGTCCCACCCAGATGTCTCATATGTCCCATATGTCTCTAATGTCCCAGGCGTCGTAGATGTTCCATATGTCCCTAACGTCCCAGACGTCCCAGCTGTCCCGTATGTCCCTAACGTCCCAGACGTCCCAGACGTCCTAGATGTCCCATATGTCCCTAACGTCCCAGATGTCTTAGATGTCCTATATGTCCCTAACGTCCCAGCCGTCCCAGATGTCCCATATGTCCCAAATGGCCCTAATGTCCCAGGATTCCCATATGTCCCATATGTCCCTAATGTCCCAGGCGTCCTAAATGTCCCATATGTCGTTAGTGTCCCAGACGGCCCAGACGTCCTAGATGTCCCATATGTCCTTCACGTCCCAGACGTCCCAGATGTCCCATATGTCCCTAACGTCCTAGACGTCCCAGATGTCCCATATGTCCCTAATGTCCCAGGCGTCCCAGATGTCCCATATGTCCCATATGTCCCTAATGTCCCAGGCGTCCTAAATGTACCATATGTCCCTAACGTCCCAGACGTCCTAAATGTACCATATGTCCCTAACGTCCCAGACGTCCTAAATGTCCCATATGTCCCTCACGTCCCAGACGTCCCAGATATCCCATATGCCTCTAATGTCCCAGTCGTCCCAGATGTCCCATATGTCCCATATGTCTGATACGTCCCAGGCGTCCCAGATGTCCCATATGTCCCATATGTCCCTAATGTCCAGGCGTCCTAAATGTCCCATATGTCCTTAACGTACCAGACGTCCAAGACGTCCTAGATGTCCCATATGTCTCTAATGTCCAAGACGTCCCAGATGTCCCATATGTCCCATATGTCCCTAATGTCTAAGACGTCCTAGATGTCCTACATGTCTTTAACGTCACAGACGTCCCAGATGTCCCATATGTCCCTAACGTCCCAGACGTCCCAGATATCCCATATGCCCCTAACGTCCCAGACGTCCCAGATGTCCCATATGTCCCATATGTCTGATACGTCCCAGGCGTCCCAGATGTCCCTTATGTCCCATATGTCCCTAATGTCCAGGCGTCCTAAATGTCCCATATGTCCTTAACGTCCCAGACGTCCAAGACGTCCTAGATGTCCCGTATGTCCCTAACGTCCCAGACATCCCAGACGTCCTAGATGTCCCATATGTCCCAAACGTCTCAGACGTCCTAGATGTCCTACATGTCTTTAACGTCACAGACGTCCCAGATGTCCCATATGTCCCTAATGTCCCGGGCGTCCCAGATGTCCCATATGTCCCATATGTCCCTAATGTCCCAGGCGTCCTAAATGTCCTATTTGTCCTGAACGTCTCAGACGTCTCAAACGTCTCAGATGTCCCATATGTCCTTAACGTCCCAGACGTGCCAGATGTCCCCTATGTCCCATACTTCCCTAATGTCCCAGGCGTCCTAAATGTCCCATATGTCCTCAACGTCCCAGACGTCCCAGACGTCCTAGATGTTCCATATGTCCTTAACGTCCCAGACGTCCCAGATGTCCCATATGTCCCATATATCCCTAATGTTTCAGGCGTCCCAGATGTCCCATAAGTTCCATATGTCCCTAATATCCCAGGCGTCCTAAATGTCCCATATGTCCTTAACGTCCCAGACGTCCCAGACGTCCTAGATGTACCATATGTTCCATATGTCTCTAATGTCCCAAGCGTCCTAGATGTCCCGTATGTCCCTAACGTCCCAGACGTCCCAGACGTCTTAGATGTCCCATATGTCCCTAACGTCTCAGACGTCCTAGATGTATTATATGTCCCTAACGTCCCAGACGTCCCAGATGTCCCATATGTCCCATATGTCTCATATGCTCCTAATGTCCCAGGCGTCCTAAATGTTTCATATGTCCCTAATGTCCCAGACGTCCTAAATGTCCCATATGTCACTAACGTCCCAGACGTCCCTGCTGTCCCGTATATCCCTAACGTCCCAGACGTCCCAAACGTCCTAGATGTCCCATATGTCCCTAACGTCCCAGACGTCCAAGATGTCCCATATGTCCCTAACGTCCCAGACGTCCCAGATGTCCCATATGTCCCATATGTTCCTAACGTCCTAATCGTCCTAGATGTCCCATATGTCCTTAACGTCCCAGACGTCCCAGATGTCCCATATGTCTCTAACGTCTTAGACGTCCCAGATGTCTTATATGTCCCTAACGTCCCAGACGTCCCAGATGTCCCATATGTCCCATATGTCCCTAATGTCCCAGGCGTCCTAAATGTCCCATATGTCCCTAACGTCCCAGGCTTCCTAAATGTTCCATATGTCCCTAACGTCCCAGACGTCCTAAATGTAACATATGTCCCTAACGTCCCAGACGTCCTAAATGTCCCATATGTCCCTAACGTCCCAGACGTCCCAGATATCCCATATGCCCCTAACGTCCCAGTCGTCCCAGATGTCCCATATGTCCCATATGTCTGATAAGTCCCAGGCGTCCCAGATGTCCCATATGTCCCATATGTCCCTAATGTCCAGGCGTCCTAAATGTCCCATATGTCCTTAACGTACCAGACGTCCAAGACGTCCTAGATGTCCCAAATGTCTCTAATGTCCAAAACGTCCCAGATGTCCCATATGTCCCATATGTCCCTAATGTCTAAGACGTCCTAGATGTCCTACATGTCTTTAACGTCACAGACGTCCCAGATGTCCCATATGTCCCTAACGTCCCAGACGTCCCAGATATCCCATATGCCCCTAACGTCTCAGACGTCCCAGATGTCCCATATGTCCCATATGTCTGATACGTCCCAGGCGTCCTAAATGTAACATATGTCCCTAACGTCCCAGACGTCCTAAATGTCCCATATGTCCCTAACGTCCCAGACGTCCCAGATATCCCATATGCCCCTAACGTCCCAGTCGTCCCAGATGTCCCATATGTCCCATATGTCTGATAAGTCCCAGGCGTCCCAGATGTCCCATATGTCCCATATGTCCCTAATGTCCAGGCGTCCTAAATGTCCCATATGTCCTTAACGTACCAGACGTCCAAGACGTCCTAGATGTCCCAAATGTCTCTAATGTCCAAAACGTCCCAGATGTCCCATATGTCCCATATGTCCCTAATGTCTAAGACGTCCTAGATGTCCTACATGTCTTTAACGTCACAGACGTCCCAGATGTCCCATATGTCCCTAACGTCCCAGACGTCCCAGATATCCCATATGCCCCTAACGTCTCAGACGTCCCACATGTCACATATGTCCCATATGTCCCTAATATCCCAAGCGTCCCAGGTGTCACATATGTCCCATATATCTCTAATGTCCCAGGCGTCCTAAGTGTCCCATATGTCCTTAACGTTCCAGACATCCCAGATGTCCCATATGTCCCATATGTCCCTAATGTCGCAGGCGTTATAGATCATCCATATGACCCGAACGTCCCAGACGTTCTAAATGCCCCATATGTCCTTAACGTCCCAGACGTCCCAGACGTCCCAGATGTCTTATATGTCCTTAACGTCCCAGACGTCTCAGATGTCCCGTATGCCCCTAACGTCCCAGCCGTCCCAGATGTCTCATATGTCCCATATGTCCCTAATGTCCCAGGCGTCCCAGATGTCCCATTTGTCCCACATGTCCTTAATGTCCCAGGCGTCCTAGATGTTCCATATGTCCCTAACATCCCAGACGTCCTAGCTGTCCCGTATGTCCCTAACGTCCTAGACGTCCCAGATGTCCCATACGTCCCATATGTCCCTAATGTCCCAGGCGTCCTAGATGTCCCATACGTCCCTAATGTCCCACGCGTCCCAAATGTCCCATATGTCCTTAACGTCCCAGACGTGCCAGATGTCCCATATGTCCCTAACGCCCCAAACGTCCCAGATGTCTCATATGTCCCATATGTCTCTAATGTCCCAAGCGTCCTAGATGCTCCATATGTTCCTAACGTCCCAGACGTCAAAGATGTCTCACATGTCCCTAACGTACGAGACGTCCCAGACGTCCCAGACGTCCTAGATGTCCCATATGTCTCTAACGTCTCAGACTTGACAAACGTCCTAGATGTCCCATATTTCTTTTACATCCCAGACGTCTTAGATGTCCTATACACCCCTAACGTCTCAGACGTCCCAGATATCCCATATGTCCCTAACGTCCCAACAGTCCTGGATGTCCCATATGTCCGTAACGTCCCAACCGTCCTAGATGTCGTATATGTCACTAACGTCCCAGACGTCCCAGATGTCCCATATGTCCCTAACCTCACATCCGTCCTAGATGTCCCATATGTCCCTAACGTCCCAGACGTCCCAGACGTCCTAGATATCCCATATTTCTCTAACATCCCAGACGTCCTAGATGTCCTCTACGTCCATAACTTCCCAGACATCCCAGATGTTCCATATGTCCCTAACGTCCCAACCGTCCTGGCAGTCACACATGTCCCTAACGTCTAAGACGTCCTAGATGTCCCATAAGTCCCTAACGTCCCAGACGTCTCAGACATCTCTAATGTCCCATACGTGACAAACGTCCTAGATGTTTCATATGTCCCTAACGTCCTAGACGCCCTAGATTTCCCATATGTCCCTAACGTCCCAGACGTTTCAGATGTCCCATATGTCTCATATGTCCCTAACGTCCCAGATGTCCTAGATGTCACACATGTCCCTAACGTCCCAGACGGCCTAAAGGTCCCATATGTCCTTAACGTTCCAGACGTCCCAGATGTGTCATATGTCCCTAACGGCCCAGACGTCCCAGATGTCCTTAATGTCCCATATGTCTCGAATGTCCCAGGCGTCCTAGATGTTTCATATGTTCCTAACGCCCCAGACGTCCTAAATGTTCCATATGTCCCTAACGTCCCAGACGTCCCAGCTGTCCCGTATGTCCCTAACGTCCCAGACGTCCCAAACGTCCTAGATGTTTCATATGTCCCTAACGTCCCAGACGTCCTAGATGTCCTATATGTCCCTAACGTCCAGACGTCCTAGATGTCCCATATGTCCCTAACGTCCCAGACGTCCTAAATGTCCCATATGTCCTTAACGTCCCAGACGTCCCAGATGTCTCTTATGTCCCATTTGTCCCTAATGTCTCAGGCGTCCTAGATGTTCCATATGTCCTTAACGTCCCAGACGTCCTAGATGTCCCATATGTCCTTAACGTTCCAGACGTCCCAGATGTCCCATATGTCCCTAACGTCCCAGACGTCTCAGATGTCCCATATGTCCCATATGTTCCTAATGTCCCAGGTGTCCCAGATGCCCATATGTCCCATATGTCCCTAATGTCCCAGGCGTTCTAAATGTCTCATATGTCCTTACCGTCCCAGACGTCCCAGACGTCCTAGATGTACCATATGTCATTAACGTCCCAGACGTCTTAGATGTCCCACATGTCCCTAACGTCCCAGACGTCCCAGATGTCCCGTATGTTCCATATGTCCCTAATGTCCCAGACGTCCTAAATTTCCCATATGCCCCTAAAGTTCCAGACGTCCCAGCTGTCCCGTATGTCCCTAACGTCCCAGACGTCTCAGCTGTCTCGTATGTCCCTAACGTCCCAGACGTCCCAGACGACCTAAATGTCCCATATGTCCCTAACGTCCCAGACGTCTCAGCTGTCCCGTATGTCCCTAACGTCCCAGACGTCCCAGAAGTCCTAGATGTCCCATATGTCCCTAACGTCCCAGACGTCCTAGATGTCCCATATGTCCCACATGTCCCATATGTCCCTAATGTCCCAGGCGTCCCAAATGTCCCATACGTCCCATATGTCCCTAATGTCACAGGCTTTCTAAATGTTCCATATGTCCCTAACGTCCCAGACGTCCTAAATGTCCCATATGTCCCTAACGTCCCAGACGTCCCAGCTGTCCGTATGTCCCTAACTTCCCAGACATCCCAGACGGCCTAGATGTCCCATATGTCCCTAACGTCCCAGACGTCCCAGACGTCCTAAATGTCCCATATGTCCCTAACGTCCCAGACGTCTCAGCTGTCCCGTATGTCCCTAACGTCGCAGACGACCCAGACGTCCTAGATGTCCCATATGTCCCTAACGTCCCAGACGTCCTAGATGTATTATATGTCCCTAACGTCTTAGACGTCCAAAACGTCCCAGATGTCCCATATGTCCCATATGTCCCTAATGTCCCAGGCGTCCCAAATGTCCCATACGTCCCATATGTTCCTAATGTCACAGGCTTTCTAAATGTTCTATATGTCCCTAACGTCCCAGACGTCCTAAATGTCCCATATGTCCCTAACGTCCCAGACGTCCCAGCTGTCCTTATGTCCCTAATTTCCCAGACATCCCAGACGGCCTAGATGTCCCATATGTCCCTAACGTCTCAGACGCCCCAGATGTCCCATACGTCCCATATGTCCCTAATGTCCCAGGCTTCCTAAATGTTCCATATGTCCCTAACGTCCCAGACGTCCTAAATGTCCCACATGTCCCTAACGTCCCAGACGTCCCAGCTGTCCCGTATGTCCCTAACGTCCCAGACGTCCTAAATGTCCCATATGTCCCTAACGTCCCAGACATCCCAGACGTCCCAGATGTTAAATATGTCCCTAACGTCCTAGATGTCGTAGATGTTCCATATGTCCTATATGTCCCTAATGTCACAGACATCCTAGATGTCCCATATTTCCCTAACGTCCCAGCCGTCCCAGATGTCCCATTTGCCCCTAACGTCCCAGACGTCCCAGATGTCCTATATGTCCCATATGTCCCATATGTCCCAGGCGTCCCAGATGTCCCATATGTCTCATATGTCCCTAACGTCCCAGATGTCCTAGATGTCACACATGTCCCTAACGTCCCAGACGGCCTAAAGGTCCCATATGTCCTTAACGTTCCAGACGTCCCAGATGTGTCATATGTCCCTAACGGCCCAGACGTCCCAGATGTCCTTAATGTCCCATATGTCTCGAATGTCCCAGGCGTCCTAGATGTTTCATATGTTCCTAACGCCCCAGACGTCCTAAATGTTCCATATGTCCCTAACGTCCCAGACGTCCCAGTTGTCCCGTATGTCCCTAACGTTCCAGACGTCCCAAACGTCCTAGATGTTTCATATGTCCCTAACGTCCCAGACGTCCTAGATGTCCTATATGTCCCTAACGTCCCAGACGTCCTAGATGTCCCATATGTCCCTAACGTCCCAGACGTCCTGAATGTCCCATATGTCCTTAACGTCCCAGACGTCCCAGATGTCTCGTATGTCCCATTTGTCCCTAATGTCTCAGGCTTCCTAGATGTTCCATATGTCCTTAACGTCCCAGACGTCCTAGATGTCCCATATGTTCTTAACGTTTCAGACGTCGCAGATGTCCCATATGTCCCATATGTCCCTAATGTCCCAGGTGTCCCAGATGCCCATATGTCTCATATGTCCCTAATGTCCCAGGCGTTCTAAATGTCTCATATGTCCTTACCGTCCCAGACGTCCCAGACGTCCTAGATGTACCATATGTCATTAACGTCCCAGACGTCTTAGATGTCCCACATGTCCCTAACGTCCCAGACGTCCCAGATGTCCCGTATGTTCCATATGTCCCTAATGTCCCAGACGTCCTAAATTTCCCATATGCCCCTAAAGTTCCAGACGTCCCAGCTGTCCCGTATGTCCCTAACGTCCCAGACGTCTCAGCTGTCCCGTATGTCCCTAACGTCCCAGACGTCCCAGACGACCTAAATGTCCCATATGTCCCTAACGTCCCAGACGTCTCAGCTGTCCCGTATGTCCCTAACGTCCCAGACGTCCCAGACGTCCTAGATGTCCCATATGTCCCTAACGTCCCAGACGTCCTAGATGTCCCATATGTCCCACATGTCCCATATGTCCCTAAAGTCCCAGGCGTCCCAAATGTCCCATACGTCCCATATGTCCCTAATGTCACAGGCTTTCTAAATGTTCCATATGTCCCTAACGTCCCAGACGTCCCAGCTGTCCGTATTTCCCTAACTTCCCAGACATCCCAGACGGCCTAGATGTCCCATATGTCCCTAACGTCCCAGACGTCCCAGACGTCCAAAATGTCCCATATGTCCCTAACGTCCCAGACGTCTCAGCTGTCCCGTATGTCCCTAACGTCGCAGACGACCCAGACGTCCTAGATGTCCCATATGTCCCTAACGTCCCAGACGTCCTAGATGTATTATATGTCCCTAACGTCTTAGACGTCCAAAACGTCCCAGATGTCCCATATGTCCCATATGTCCCTAATGTCCCAGGCGTCCCAAATGTTCCATACGTCCCATATGTTCCTAATGTCACAGGCTTTCTAAATGTTCCATATGTCCCTAACGTCCCAGACGTCCCAGCTGTCCTTATGTCCCTAATTTCCCAGACATCCCAGACGGCCTAGATGTCCCATATGTCCCTAACGTCTCAGACGCCCCAGATGTCCCATACGTCCCATATGTCCCTAAAGTCCCAGGCTTCCTAAATGTTCCATATGTCCCTAACGTCCCAGACGTCCTAAATGTCCCACATGTCCCTAACGTCCCAGACGTCCCAGCTGTCCCGTATGTCCCTAACGTCCCAGATGTCCTAAATGTCCCATATGTCCCTAACGTCCCAGACATCCCAGACGTCCCAGATGTTAAATATGTCCCTAACGTCCTAGATGTCGTAGATGTTCCATATGTCCTATAAGTCCCTAATGTCCCAGACATCCTAGATGTCCCATATTTCCCTAACGTCCCAGCCGTCCCAGATGTCCCATTTGCCCCTAACGTCCCAGACGTCCCAGATGTCCCATATGTCCCATATGTCCCATATGTCCCAGGCGTCCCAGATGTCCCATATGTCCCATATGTTCCTAATGTCCCAGGCGTCCTAAATGTCCCATATGTCCTTAACGTCCCAGACGTCCAAGACGTCCTAGATGTCCCATATGTCTCTAACGTCCCAGACGTCCCAAATGTCCCATATGTGCCTAACGTCCCAGACGTCCCAGATGTCCCATATGTTCCATATGTCCCTAATGTCTAAGACGTCCTAAATGTCCCATATGTCCTTAACGTCCCAGACGTCCAAGACGTCCTAGATGTCCCATATGTCTCTAACGACCCAGACGTCCCAAATGTCCCATATGTGCCTAACGTCCCAGCCGTTCCAGATGTCCCATATGCCCCTAACGTCCCAGACGTCCCAGATGTCCCATATGTCCCATATTTCCCAGGCGTCCCAGATGTCCCATATGTCCCTAATGTCCCAGGCGTCCTGAATGTTCCATATGTCCTTAACGTCCCAGACGTCCAAGACGTCCTAGATGTCCCATATGTCTCTAACGTCCCAGACGTCCCAAATGTCCCATATGTGCCTAACGTCCCAGGCGTCCCAGATGCCCAATATGTCCCATATGTCCCTAATGTCCCAGGCGTCCTAAATGTCCCATATGTCCTTAACGTCCCAGACGTCCAAGACGTCCTAGATGTCCCATATGTCTCTAACGTCCCAAACGTCCTAAATTTCCCATATGTCCTTAACGTCACAGACGTTCCAGATGTCCCATATATTTCATATTTCCCTAATGTCCCGGGCGTCCCAGATTTCCCATATGTCCCATATGTCCTTAATGTCCCAGGCGTCCTAAATGTCCTATGTGTCCTTAACGTCTCAGACGTCCCAAACGTCTTAGATGTCCGATATGTCCTTAACTTCCCAGACGTCCCAGATGTCCCATATGTCCCATATGTCCCTAATGTCCCAGGCGTCCTAAATGTCCCATATGTTCCATATGTCCCTAATGTCCCAGGAGTCCTAAATGTCCCATATGTCCTTAACGTCCCAGACGTCCCAGACGTCCTAGATGTCCCATATGTCCTTAACGTCCCAGACGTCTTAAATGTCCCATATGTCCCTAACGTCCCAGACGTCCTAAATGTCCCATATGTCCCTAACATCGCAGATGTCCCAGCTGTCCCATAGGTTTCATATGTCCCTAATGTCCCAGGCGTCCCAGATGTCCCATATGTTCCATATGTCCCTAATGTCCCAGGAGTCTTAAATGTCCCATATGTCCTTAACGTCCCAGACGTCCCAGACGTACTAGATGTCCCATATATCCCTTACGTCCCAGACGTCCCAGATGTCCCATATGTTCCATATGTCCCTCATGTCCCAGGCGTCCCAGATGTCCCATATGTTCCATATGTCCCTAATGTCCCAGGAGTCCTAAATGTCCCATATGTCCTTAACGTCCCAGACGTCCCAGACGTCCTAGATGTCCCATATGTTCTTCACGTCCCAGACGTCTCAAATGTCCCATATGTCTCTAACGACCCAGATGTCCCATATGTTCCATATGTCCCTAATGTCCCAAGCGTCCTAGTTGTTCCAAATGTCCCTAACGTCCCAGACGTCCTAAATGTCCCATATGTCCCTAACGTCCCAGAAGTCCTAAATGTCCCATATGTCCCTAACATCCCAGATGTCCCAGCTGTCCCTAACGTCCCAGACGTCCCAGATGTCTCATATGTCCCAAAGATCCCTAATGTCCCAGGCGTCCTAGATGTCCCATATGTCCCTAACATCCAAGACGTCCCAGCTGTCCCGTATGTCCCTAACGTCCCAGACGTCCCAGATGTCTCATATATCCCATATGTCCCTAATGTCCCAAGCGTTATAGATCATCCATATGACCCTAACGTTCCAGACGTCCTAAATTCCCCATATTTCTTTATGGTCCCAGACGTCCTAGACGTCCTAGATGTCTTTTATGTCCTTAACGTCCCATGCGTCCCTGATGTCCCATATGTACCTAACGTCCCAACAGTCCTAGATGTCCCATATTTCCCTAACGTCCCAACCGTCCTAGATGTCCTATATGTCACTAACGTCCCAGACGTCCCAGATGTCCCATATGTCCTTAACGTCACATCCGTCCTAGATGTCCCATATGTCCCTAACGTCCCAGACGTCCCAGACGTCCTAGGTGTCCCATATTTCTCTAACATCCCAGACGTCCTAGATGTCCTCTACGTCCCTAACTTTCCAGACATCCCAGATGTTCTATATGTCCCTAACGTCCCAACCGTCCTGGATGTCACACATGTCCCTAACGTCCCAGACGGCCTAGATGTCGTGTATGTCTTTAACGTCCCAAACGTCCCAGACGTTCTAGATGTCCCATATGTCCCTAACGTCCCAGACGTCTCAGACATCTCTAATGTCCCATACGTGACAAACGTCCTAGATGTTTCATATGTCCCTAACGTATTAGACGCCCTAGATTTCCCATATGTCCCTAACGTCCCAGACGTCCCAGATGTCCCATATGTCCCATATGTCCCTAACGTCCCAGATGTCCTAGATGTCACACATGTCCCTAACGTCCCAGACGGCCTAAAGGTCCCATATGTCCTTAACGTTCCAGACGTCCCAGATGTGTCATATGTCCCTAACGTCCCAGATGTCCCAGATGTCCTTAATGTCCCATATGTCTCGAATGTCCCAGGCGTCCTAGATGTTTCATATGTCCCTAACGTCCCAGACGTCCTAGATGTCCCATATATCCCTAACGTCCCAGACGTCCTAGATGTCCCATATGTCCATAACGTCCCAGACCTCCCAGATGTTTCGTATGTCCCATTTGTCCCTAATGTCTCAGGCGTCCTAGATGTTGCATATGTCCTTAACGTCCCAGACGTCCTAGATGTCCCATATGTCCTTATTGTTCCAGACGTCCCAGATGTCCCATATGCCCTAACGTCCCAGACGCCTCAGATGTCCCATATGTCTCATATGTCCCTAATGTCCCAGGTGTCCCAGATGCCCATATGTCCCATATGTCCCTAATGTCCCAGGCGTCCTAAATGTCTCATATGTCCTTACCGTCCCAGACGTCCCAGACGTCCTAGATGTCCCATATGTCCTTAACGTCCCAGACGTCTTAGATGTCCCACATGTCCCTAACGTCCCAGACGTCCTAGATGTCCCATATGTTCCATATGTCCTTATGTCCCAGACGTCCTAAATTTCCCATATGCCCCTAACGTTCCAGACGTCCCAGCTGTCCCGTATGTCCCTAACGTCCCGTATGTCCCTAACGTCCCAGACGTCCCAGTCGTCCTAAATGTCCCATATGTCCCTAACGTCCCAGACGTCTCAGCTGTCCTGTATGTCCCTAGCGTCCCAGACGTCCCAGACGTCCTAGATGTCCCATATGTCCCTAACGTCCCAGACGTCCTAGATGTCCTATATGTCCCTAACGTCTTAGACGTCCCAAACGTCCCAGATGTCCCATATGTCCCATATGTCCCTAATGTCCCAGGCGTCCCAAATGTCCCATACGTCCCATATGTCCCTAATGTCACAGGCTTTCTAAATGTTCCATATGTTCCTAACGTCCCAGACGTCCTAAATGGCCCATTTGTCCCTAACGTCACAGACGTCCCAGCTGTCGGTATGTCCCTAACTTCCCAGACATCCCAGACGGCCTAGATGTCTCATATGTCCCTAACGTCTCAGACGCCCCAGATGTCCCATATTTCCCATATGTCCCTAATGTCCCAGGCTTCCTAAATGTTTCATATGTCACTAACGTCCCAGACGTCCTAAATGTCCCATATGTCCCTAACGTCCCAGACGTCCCAGCTGTCCCGTATGTCCCTAACGTCCCAGACGTCCTAAATGTCCCATATGTCCCTAACGTCCCAGACGTCCCAGCTGTCCCGTATGTCCCTAACGTCCAGACATCCCAGACGTCCCAGATGTTAAATATGTCCCTAACGTTCTAGATGTCGTAGATGTTCCATATGTCCTATATAACCCCTAATGGCCCAGATGTCCCAGATGTTCCATATGTCCCTAACGTCCCAAATGTCCCAGGCGTCCCAGATGTCCAATATGTCCCATATGTCCCTAATGTCCCAGGCGTCCTAAATGTCCCATATTTCCTTAACGTCCCAGACGTCCAAGACGTCCTAGATGTCCCATATGTCTCTAACGTCCCAGACGTCCCAAATGTCCTAAATTACCCATATGTCCTTAACGTCCCAGACGTCCCAGCTGTCCCGTATGTCCTTAACGTTCCAGACATCCCAGACGTCCTAGATGTTCCATATGTCCCGAACGTCTCAGACGTCCTAGATGTCCTATATGTCCCTAACGTCACAGACGTTCCAGATGTCCCATATGTTTCATATGTCCCTAATGTCCCGGGCGTCCCAGATTTCCCAAATGTCCCATATGTCCTTAATGTCCCAGGCGTCCTAAATGTCCTATTTGTCCTTAACGTCTCAGACGTCCCAAACGTCTTAGATGTCCCATATGTCCTTAACTTCCCAGACGTCCCAGATGTCCCATATGTCCCATATGTCCCTAATGTCCCAGGCGTCCTAAATGTCCCATATGTTCCATATGTCCTTAATGTCCCAGGAGTCCTAAATGTCCCATATGTCCTTAACGTCCCAGACGTCCCAGACGTCCTAAATGTCCCATATGTCCTTAACGTCCCAGACGTCTCAAATGTCCCATATGTCTCTAACGTCCCAGATGTCCCATATGTCACATATGTCCCTAATGTCCCAGGCGTCCTAAATGTCCCATATGTTCCATATGTCCCTAATGTCCCAGGAGTCCTAAATGTCCCATATGTCCTTAACGTCCCAGACGTCCCAGACGTCCTAGATGTCCCATATGTCCTTAACGTCCCAGACGTCTTAAATGTCCCATATGTCCCTAACGTCCCAGACGTCCTAAATGTCCCATATGTCCCTAACATCCCAGATGTCCCAGCTGTCCCATATGTTTCATATGTCCCTAATGTCCCAGGCGTCCCAGATGTCCCATATGTTCCATATGTCCCTAATGTTCCAGGAGTCCTAAATGTCCCATATGTCCTTAACGTCCCAGACGTCCCAGACGTCCCAGACGTACTAGATGTCCTATATGTCCTTAACGTCGCAGACGTCCCAGATGTCCCATATGTTCCTTACGTCCCAGACGTCCCAGATGTCCCATATGTTCCATATGTCCCTAATGTCCCAGGCGTTCCAGATGTACCATATGTTCCATATGTCCCTAATGTCCGAGGAGTCCTAAATGTCCCATATGTCCTTAACGTCCCAGACGTCCCAGACGTCCTAGATGTCCCATATGTCTTTAACGTCCCAGACGTTTCAAATATCCCATATGTCTCTAACGTCCCAGATGTCCCATATGTTCCATATGTCCCTAATGTCCCAAGCGTCCTAGATATCCCATATGTCCCTAACATCCCAGATGTCCCAGCTGTCCCTAACGTCCCAGACGTCCCAGATGTCTCATATGTCCCTAAGATCCCTAATGTCCCAGGCGTCGTAGATGTCCCTTATGTCCCTAACGTCCCAGACGTCCTAAATGTCCCCTATGTCCCTAACATCCCAGACGTCCCAGCTGTCCCGTATGTCCCTAACGTCCCAGACGTCCCAGATGTCTCATATGTCCCATATGTCCCTAATGTCCCTAGCTTTATAGATTATCCATATGACCCTAACGTCCCAGACGTCCTAAATTCCCCATATGTCTTTATGGTCCCAGACGTCCTAGACGTTCTAGATGTCTTATATGTCCTTAACGTCCCAGACGTCCCAGATGTCCCATATGTCCCTAACGTCCCAGACGTCCTAAATGTCCCATATGTCCCTAACATCCCAGATGTCCCAGCTGTCCCTAACGTCCCAGACGTCCCAGATGTCTCATATGTCCCAAAGATCCCTAATGTCCCAGGCGTCCTAGATGTCCCATATGTCCCTAACGTCCCAGACGTCCTAAATGTTCCATATGTCCCTAACATCCCAGACGACCCTGCTGTCCCGTATGTCCCTAACGTCCCAGACGTCCTAAATGTCCCATATGTCCCTAACATCCCAGATGTCCCAGCTGTCCCTAACGTCCCAGACGTCCCAGATGTCTCATATGTCCCAAAGATCCCTAATGTCCCAGGCGTCCTAGATGTCCCATATGTCCCTAACGTCCCAGACGTCCTAAATGTTCCATATGTCCCTAACATCCCAGACGACCCTGCTGTCCCATATGTTCCTTACGTCCCAGACGTCCCAGATGTCCCATATGTTCCATATGTCCCTAATGTCCCAGGCGTTCCAGATGTACCATATGTTCCATATGTCCCTAATGTCCGAGGAGTCCTAAATGTCCCATATGTCCTTAACGTCCCAGACGTCCCAGACGTCCTAGATGTCCCATATGTCTTTAACGTCCCAGACGTTTCAAATATCCCATATGTCTCTAACGTCCCAGATGTCCCATATGTTCCATATGTCCCTAATGTCCCAAGCGTCCTAGATATCCCATATGTCCCTAACATCCCAGATGTCCCAGCTGTCCCTAACGTCCCAGACGTCCCAGATGTCTCATATGTCCCTAAGATCCCTAATGTCCCAGGCGTCGTAGATGTCCCTTATGTCCCTAACGTCCCAGACGTCCTAAATGTCCCCTATGTCCCTAACATCCCAGACGTCCCAGCTGTCCCGTATGTCCCTAACGTCCCAGACGTCCCAGATGTCTCATATGTCCCATATGTCCCTAATGTCCCTAGCTTTATAGATTATCCATATGACCCTAACGTCCCAGACGTCCTAAATTCCCCATATGTCTTTATGGTCCCAGACGTCCTAGACGTTCTAGATGTCTTATATGTCCTTAACGTCCCAGACGTCCCAGATGTCCCATATGTCCCTAACGTCCCAGACGTCCTAAATGTCCCATATGTCCCTAACATCCCAGATGTCCCAGCTGTCCCTAACGTCCCAGACGTCCCAGATGTCTCATATGTCCCAAAGATCCCTAATGTCCCAGGCGTCCTAGATGTCCCATATGTCCCTAACGTCCCAGACGTCCTAAATGTTCCATATGTCCCTAACATCCCAGACGACCCTGCTGTCCCGTATGTCCCTAACGTCTCAGACGTCCCAGATGTCTCATATGTCCCATATGTCCCTAATGTCCCAAGCGTTATAGATTATCCATATGTCCCTAACGTCCCAGACGTCCTAAATCTCCCATATGTCCCTAACATCCCAGACGTCCCAGCTGTCCCGTATGTCCCTAAAGTCCCAGACGTCCCAGATGTCTCATATGTTCCATATGTCCCTAATGTCCCAAGCGTCCTAGATGTTCCAAATGTCCCTAATGTCCCAGGCGTCCTGGTTGTCCCATATGTCCCTAACGTCCCAGACGTCCTAAATGTCCCATATGTCCCTAACATCCCAGACGTCCCAGCTGTCCCATATGTGCCTAACGTCCCAGACGTCCCAGATGTCCCATATGTTCCATATGTCCCTAATGTCTAAGACGTCCTAGATGTTCCATATGTTCCTAACGTCCCAAACGTCCTAAATTTCCCATATGTCCTTAACGTCCCAGACGTCCCAGCTGTCCCGTATGACCTTAACGTCCCAGACATCCCAGACGTCCTAGATGTCTTATATGTCCTTAACGTCCCAGACGTCCCAGATGTCCCATATGTCCCTAACGTCCCAGACGTCCCAGATGTCCCATATGTCCCATATGTCCCTAGTGTCCTAGGCGTCCTAGATGTCCCATATGTCCCTAATGTCTCAGGCGTCCTAAATGTCCCATATGTCCTTAACGTCCCAGACGTCCCAAACGTTCTAGATGTCATATATGTCATTAATGTCCCAGACGTTCCAGATGTCCCATATGTCCCTAACGTCCCAAACGTCCCAGATGTCTCATATGTCCCATATGTCTCTAATGTCCCAGGCGTCCTAGATGTTCCATATGCCCTAACGTTCCAGACGTCCCAGCTGTCCCGTATGTCCCTAACGTCCCAGATGTCTTAGATGTCTTATATGTCCCTAACGTCCCAGCCGTTGCAGATGTCCCATATGTCCCAAATGTCCCTAATGTCCCAGGAGTCCCATATGTCCCATATGTCCCTAATGTCCCAGGCGTCCTAAATGTCCCATATGTCGTTAACGTCCCAGACGTCCTAGATGCCCCATATGTCCTTAACGTCCCAGACGTCTCAGATGTTCCATATGTCCCTAACGTCCCAGACGTCCCATATGTCTCATATGTCCCTAACGTCCCAGACGTCCCAGATGTCCCATATGTCCCATATGTCCCTAATGTCCCAGGCGTCCTAGATGTTCCATATGTCTCTAACGTCCCAGACGTCTTAAATGTCCCATATGTCCCTAACGTCCCAGGCTTCCTAAATGTTCCATATGTCCCTAACGTCCTAGACGTCCTAAATGCCCCATATGTCCCTAACGTCCCAGACGTCCCAACTGTCCCGTATGTCCCTAACGTCCCAGCCGTCCTAAATGACCCATATGTCCCTAACGTCCCAGACGTCCCAGATATCCCTTATGCCCCTAACGTCCCAGACGTCCCAGATGTCCCATATGTCCCATATGTCCCATATGTCCCAGGCGTCCCAGATGTCCCATATGTCCCATATGTCCCTAATTTTCAGGCGTCCTAAATGTTCCATATGTTTCTAACGTCCCAAACGTCCTAAATTTCCGATATATCCTTAACGTCCCAGACGTCCCAGCTGTCCCGTATGTCCCTAACGTCCCAGACATCCCAGACGTCCTAGATGTTCCATATGTCCCAAACATCTCAGACGTCCTAGATGTCCTACATGTCTTTAACGTCACAGACGTCCTAGATGTCCCATATGTCCCATATGTCCCTAATGTCCCGGGCGTCCCAGATGTCCCATATGTCCCATATGTCCCTAATGTCCCAGGCCTCCTAAATGTCCTATTTGTCCTTAACGTCTCAGACGTCCCAAACGTCTTAGATGTCCCATATGTCCTTAACGTCCCAGACGTGCCAGATAGATGTCCCATATGTCCCATATTTCCCTAATGTCCCAGGCGTCCTAAACGTCCCAAATGTCCTCAACGTCCCAGACGTCCAAGACGTCCTAGATGTCCCATATGTCCTTAACGTCCCAGACGTCCCAGCTGTCCCGTATGTCTATAACGTCCCAGACGTCCCAGACGTCCTAGATGTCCCATATGTCCCTAACGTCCCAGACGTCCTAAATGTCCTATATGTCCCTAACGTCTTAGACGTCCCAAACGTCCCAGATGTCCCATATGTCCCAAATGTCCCTAATGTCTTAGGCGTCCCAGATGTCCCATACGTCCCATATGTCCCTAATGTCTCAGGCTTTCTAAATTTTCCATATGTCCCTAACGTCCCAGACGTCCTAAATGTCCCATATGTCCCTAACGTCCCAGACGTCCCAGCTGTCCCGTATGTCCCTAACTTCCCAGACATCCCAGACGGCCTAGATGTCCAATATGTCCCTAACGTCTCAGACGTCCCAGATGTCCTATACGTCCCATATGTCCCTAATGTCCCAGGCTTCCTAAATGTTCCATATGTCCCTAACGTCCCAGACGTCCTAAATGTCCCATATGTCCCTAACGTCCCAGACGTCCCAGCTGTCCCGTATGTCCCTAACGTCCCAGACGTCCTAAATGTCCCATATGTCCCTAACGTCCCAGAAGTCCCAGCTGTCCCGTATGTCCCTAACGTCCCAGCCGTCCCAGATGTCCCATATGCCAGTAACGTCCCAGACGTCCCAGATGTCCCATATGTCCCATATGTACCATGTGTCCCAGGCGTCCCAGATGTCCCATATGTCCCATATGTCCCTAACATCCCAGACGTCCCAGCTGTCCCGTATGTCCCTAACGTCCTAGACGTCCCAGATGTCCCATAGGTCCCATATGTCCCTAATGTCCCAGGCGTTATAGATCATCCATATGACCCTAACGTCCCAGACGTCCTAAATGCCCCATATGTCCTTAACGTCATAGACGTCCCAGACGTCCTAGATGTCTTATATGTCCTTAACGTCCCAGACGTCTCAGATGTCCCATATGTCCCTAACGTCCCAGACGTCCCAGATGTCCCATATGTCCCTAATGACCCAGGCGTCCTAGATGTTCTATATTTCCCTAATGTTCCAGGCGTCCTAAATGTCCCATATGTCCTTAACGTCAGAGACGTGCTAGATGTCCCATATGTCCCTAACGTCCCAAACGTCCCAGATGTCTCATATGTCCCATATGTCTCTAACGTCCCAGGCGTCCTAAATGTTCCATATGTCCCTAACGTCCCAGACGTCCCAGCTGTCCCATATGTCCCTAATGTCCCAGGCGTCCTAGATGTTCCATATGTCGTTAACGTCCCAGACGGCCCAGACGTCCTAGATGTCCCATATGTCCTTAACGTCCCAGACGTCCCAGATGTTCCATATGTCCCTAACGTCTTAGACGTCCCAGATGTCCCATATGTCCCTAATGTCCCAGGCGTCCCAGATATCCCATATGTCCCATATGTCCCTAATGTTTCAGGCGTGCTAAATGTCCCATATGTCCTTACCGTTCCAGACGTCCCAGACGTCCTAGATGTCTCATATATCCTAAACGTCCAAGACGTCCCATATTTCCCATATGTCCCTAACGTCCCAGACGTCCCAGATGTCCCATATGTTCCATATGTTCCTAATGTCCTAGGCGTCCTAGATGTCATATATGGCCTTAACGTCCCAGACGTCCCAGATGTTCCATATGTCCCTAACGTCTTAGACGTCCCAGATGTCCCATATGTCCCTAACGTCCCAGACGTCTTAGATGTCCCATATGTCCCATATGTCCCTAATGTCCCAGGCGTCCTAAATGTCCCATATGTTCCTAACGTCCCAGGCTTCCTAAATGTTCCATATGTCCCTAACGTCCCAGCCGTCCTAAATGTCCCATATGTCCCTAACGTCCCAGACGTCCCAGATATCCCATATGCCCCTAACGTCCTAGACGTCCCAGATGTCCCATATGTCCCATATGTCTGATACGTCCCAGGCGTCCCAGATGTCCCATATGTCCCATATGTCCCTAATGTCCAGGCGTCCTAAATGTCCCATATGTCCTTAACGTACCAGACGTTTAAGACGTCCTAGATGTCCCATATGTCTCTAATGTCCAAGACGTCCCAGATGTCCCATATGTCCCATATGTCCCTAATGTCTAAAACGTCCTAGATGTCCTACATGTCTTTAACGTCACAGACGTCCCAGATGTCCCATATGTCCCTAACGTCCCAGACGTCCCAGATATCCCATATGCCCCTAACGTCCCAGACGTCCCAGATGTCCCATATGTCCCATATGTCTGATACGTCCCAGGCGTCCCAGATGTCCCATATGTCCCATATGTCCCTAATGTCCAGGCGTCCTAAATGTCCCATATGTCCTTAACGTCTCAGACGTCCTAGATGTCCTACATGTCTTTAACGTCACAGACGTCCCAGATGTCCCATATGTCCCTAACGTCCCGGGCGTCCCAGATGTCCCATATGTACCATATGTCCCTAATGTCCCAGGCGTCCTAAATGTCCTATTTGTCCTTAACGTCTCAGACGTCTCAAACGTCTCAGATGTCCCATATGTCCTTAACGTCCCAGACGTGCCAGATGTCCCATATGTCCCATATTTCCCTAATGTCTCAGGCGTCCTAAATCTCCCATATGTCCTCAACGTCCCAGACGTCCCAGACGTCCTAGATGTTCCATATGTCCTTAACGTCCCAGACGTCCCAGATGTCCCATATGTCCCATATATCCCTAATGTTTCAGGCGTCCCAGATGTCCCATAAGTTAAATATGTCCCTAATATCCCAGGCGTCCTAAATGTCCCATATGTCCTTAACGTCCCAGACGTCCCAGACGTCCTAGATGTCCCATATGTCCTTAACGTCCCAGACGTCCCAAATGTCCCATATGTCCTTAACGTCCCAGACGTCCCTGATGTCCCATATGTTCCATATGTCCCTATTGTCCCAAGCGTCCTAGATGTCCCGTATGTCCCTAACGTCCCAGATGTCCCAGACGTCTTAGATGTTCCATATGTCCCTAACGTCTCAGACGTCCTAGATGTATTATATGTCCCTAACGTCCCAGACGTCCCAGATGTCCCGTATGTCCCATATGTCCCATATGTCCCTAATGTCCCAGGCGTCCTAAATGTTTTATATGTCCCTAATGTCCCAGACGTCCTAAATGTCCCATATGTCCCTAACGTCCCAGACGTCTTTGCTGTCCCGTATATCCCTAACGTACCAGACGTCCCAGACGTCCTAGATGTCCCATATGTCCCTAACGTCCCAGACGTCTCAGATGTCCCATATGTCCCTAACGTCCCAGACGTCTCAGATGTCCCACATGTCCCATATGTCCCATATGTCCCTAATATCCCAAGCGTCCCAGATGTCCCATATGTCCCATATATCCCTAATGTCCCAGGCGTCCTAAATGTCCCATATGTCCTTAACGTCCCTGACGTCCCAGATGTCCCATATGTCCCATATGTCCCTAATGTCCCAGGCGTTATAGATCATCCATATGACCCGAACGTCCCAGACGTTCTAAATGCCCCATATGTCCTTAACGTCCCAGACGTCCCAGACGTCCCAAATGTCTTATATGTCCTTAACGTCCCAGACGTCTCAGATGCCCCATATGCCCCTAACGTCCCAGCCGCCCCAGATGTCCCATATGTCCCATATGTCCCTAATGTCCTAGGCGTTCCAGATGTCCCATTTGTCCCACATGTCCTTAATGTCCCAGGCGTCCTAGATGTTCCATATGTCCCTAACATCCCAGACGTCCTAGCTGTCCCGTATGTCCCTAACGTCCTAGACGTCCCAGATGTCCCATACGTCCCATATGTCCCTAATGTCCCAGGCGTCCTAGATGTCCCATACGTCCCTAATGTCCCACGCCTCCCAAATGTCCCATATGTCCCTAACATCCCAGACGACCCAGCTGTCCCGTATGTCCCTAACGTCTCAGACGTCCCAGATGTCTCATATGTCCCATATGTCCCTAATGTCCCAAGCGTTATAGATTATCCATATGTCCCTAACGTCCCAGACGTCCTAAATCTCCCATATGTCCCTAACATCCCAGACGTCCCAGCTGTCCCGTATGTCCCTAAAGTCCCAGACGTCCCAGATGTCTCATATGTTCCATATGTCCCTAATGTCCCAAGCGTCCTAGATGTTCCAAATGTCCCTAATGTCCCAGGCGTCCTGGATGTCCCATATGTCCCTAACGTCCCAGACGTCCTAAATGTCCCATATGTCCCTAACATCCCAGACGTCCCAGCTGTCCCATATGTGCCTAACGTCCCAGACGTCCCAGATGTCCCATATGTTCCATATGTCCCTAATGTCTAAGACGTCCTAGATGTTCCATATGTTCCTAACGTCCCAAACGTCCTAAATTTCCCATATGTCCTTAACGTCCCAGACGTCCCAGCTGTCCCGTATGTCCTTAACGTCCCAGACATCCCAGACGTCCTAGATGTCTTATATGTCCTTAACGTCCCAGACGTCCCAGATGTCCCATATGTCCCTAACGTCCCAGACGTTCCAGATGTCCCATATGTCCCATATGTCCCTAGTGTCCTAGGCGTCCTAGATGTCCCATATGTCCCTAATGTCTCAGACGTCCTAAATGTCCCATATGTCCTTAACGTCCCAGACGTCCCAAACGTTCTAGATGTCATATATGTCATTAATGTCCCAGACGTTCCAGATGTCCCATATGTCCCTAACGTCCCAAACGTCCCAGATGTCTCATATGTCCCATATGTCTCTAATGTCCCAGGCGTCCTAGATGTTCCATATGTCCCTAACGTTCCAGACGTCCCAGCTGTCCCGTATGTCCCTAACGTCCCAGATGTCTTAGATGTTTTATATGTCCCTAACGTCCCAGCCGTTGCAGATGTCCCATATGTCCCAAATGTCCCTAATGTCCCAGGAGTCCCATATGCCCCATATGTCCCTAATGTCCCAGGCGTCCTAAATGTCCCATATGTCGTTAACGTCCCAGACGCCCCAGACGTCCTAGATGCCCCATATGTCCTTAACGTCCCAGACGTCTCAGATGTTCCATATTTCCCTAACGTCCCAGACGTCCCATATGTCTCATATGTCCCTAACGTCCCAGACGTCCCAGATGTCCCATATGTCCCATATGTCCCTAATGTCCCAGGCGTCCTAGATGTTCCATATGTCTCTAACGTCCCAGACGTCTTAAATGTCCCATATGTCCCTATCGTCCCAGGCTTCCTAAATGTTCCATATGTCCCTAACGTCCTAGACGTCCTAAATGCCCCATATGTCCCTAACGTCCCAGACGTCCCAACTGTACCGTATGTCCCTAACGTCCCAGCCGTCCTAAATGACCCATATGTCCCTAACGTCCCAGTCGTCCCAGATATCCCTTATGCCCCTAACGTCCCATACGTCCCAGATGTCCCATATGTCCCATATGTCCCATATGTCCCAGGCGTCCCAGATGTCCCATATGTCCCATATGTCCCTAATGTTCAGGCGTCCTAAATGTTCCATATGTTTCTAACGTCCCAAACGTCCTAAATTTCCGATATATCCTTAACGTCCCAGACGTCCCAGCTGTCCCGTATGTCCCTAACGTCCCAGACATCCCAGACGTCCTAGATGTTCCATATGTCCCAAACATCTCAGACGTCCTAGATGTCCTACATGTCTTTAACGTCACAGACGTCCTAGATGTCCCATATGTCCCATATGTCCCTAATGTCCCGGGCGTCCCAGATGTCCCATATGTCCCATATGTCCCTAATGTCCCAGGCCTCCTAAATGTCCTATTTGTCCTTAACGTCTCAGACGTCCCAAACATCTTAGATGTCCCATATGTCCTTAACGTCCCAGACGTGCCAGATACATGTCCCATATGTCCCATATCTCCCTAATGTCCCAGGCGTCCTAAACGTCCCAAATGTCCTCAACGTCCCAGACGTCCAAGACGTCCTAGATGTCCCATATGTCCTTAACGTCCCAGACGTCCCAGCTGTCCCGTATGTCTATAACGTCCCAAACGTCCCAGACGTCCCAGCTGTCCCGTATGTCCCTAACTTCCCAGACATCCCAGACGGCCTAGATGTCCAATATGTCCCTAACGTCTCAGACGTCCCAGATGTCCTATACGTCCCATATGTCCCTAATGTCCCAGGCTTCCTAAATGTTCCATATGTCCCTAACGTCCCAGACGTCCTAAATGTCCCATATGTCCCTAACGTCCCAGACGTCCCAGCTGTCCCGTATGTCCCTAACGTCCCAGACGTCCTAAATGTCCCATATGTCCCTAACGTCCCAGAAGTCCCAGCTGTCCCGTATGTCCCTAACGTCCCAGCCGTCCCAGATGTCCCATATGCCAGTAACGTCCCAGACGTCCCAGATGTCCCATATGTCCCATATGTACCATGTGTCCCAGGCGTCCCAGATGTCCCATATGTCCCATATGTCCCTAACATCCCAGACGTCCCAGCTGTCCCGTATGTCCCTAACGTCCTAGACGTCCCAGATGTCCCATAGGTCCCATATGTCCCTAATGTCCCAGGCGTTATAGATCATCCATATGACCCTAACGTCCCAGACGTCCTAAATGCCCCATATGTCCTTAACGTCATAGACGTCCCAGACGTCCTAGATGTCTTATATGTCCTTAACGTCCCAGACGTCCCAGATGTCCCATATGTCCCTAATGACCCAGGCGTCCTAGATGTTCTATATTTCCCTAATGTTCCAGGCGTCCTAAATGTCCCATATGTCCTTAACGTCAGAGACGTGCTAGATGTCCCATATGTCCCTAACGTCCCAAACGTCCCAGATGTCTCATATGTCCCATATGTCTCTAACGTCCCAGGCGTCCTAAATGTTCCATATGTCCCTAACGTCCCAGACGTCCCAGCTGTCCCATATGTCCCTAATGTCCCAGGCGTCCTAGATGTTCCATATGTCGTTAACGTCCCAGACGGCCCAGACGTCCTAGATGTCCCATATGTCCTTAACGTCCCAGACGTCCCAGATGTTCCATATGTCCCTAACGTCTTAGACGTCCCAGATGTCCCATATGTCCCTAATGTCCCAGGCGTCCCAGATATCCCATATGTCCCATATGTCCCTAATGTTTCAGGCGTGCTAAATGTCCCATATGTCCTTACCGTTCCAGACGTCCCAGACGTCCTAGATGTCTCATATATCCTAAACGTCCAAGACGTCCCATATTTCCCATATGTCCCTAACGTCCCAGACGTCCCAGATGTCCCATATGTTCCATATGTTCCTAATGTCCTAGGCGTCCTAGATGTCATATATGGCCTTAACGTCCCAGACGTCCCAGATGTTCCATATGTCCCTAACGTCTTAGACGTCCCAGATGTCCCATATGTCCCTAACGTCCCAGACGTCTTAGATGTCCCATATGTCCCATATGTCCCTAATGTCCCAGGCGTCCTAAATGTCCCATATGTTCCTAACGTCCCAGGCTTCCTAAATGTTCCATATGTCCCTAACGTCCCAGCCGTCCTAAATGTCCCATATGTCCCTAACGTCCCAGACGTCCCAGATATCCCATATGCCCCTAACGTCCTAGACGTCCCAGATGTCCCATATGTCCCATATGTCTGATACGTCCCAGGCGTCCCAGATGTCCCATATGTCCCATATGTCCCTAATGTCCAGGCGTCCTAAATGTCCCATATGTCCTTAACGTACCAGACGTTTAAGACGTCCTAGATGTCCCATATGTCTCTAATGTCCAAGACGTCCCAGATGTCCCATATGTCCCATATGTCCCTAATGTCTAAAACGTCCTAGATGTCCTACATGTCTTTAACGTCACAGACGTCCCAGATGTCCCATATGTCCCTAACGTCCCAGACGTCCCAGATATCCCATATGCCCCTAACGTCCCAGACGTCCCAGATGTCCCATATGTCCCATATGTCTGATACGTCCCAGGCGTCCCAGATGTCCCATATGTCCCATATGTCCCTAATGTCCAGGCGTCCTAAATGTCCCATATGTCCTTAACGTCTCAGACGTCCTAGATGTCCTACATGTCTTTAACGTCACAGACGTCCCAGATGTCCCATATGTCCCTAACGTCCCGGGCGTCCCAGATGTCCCATATGTACCATATGTCCCTAATGTCCCAGGCGTCCTAAATGTCCTATTTGTCCTTAACGTCTCAGACGTCTCAAACGTCTCAGATGTCCCATATGTCCTTAACGTCCCAGACGTGCCAGATGTCCCATATGTCCCATATTTCCCTAATGTCTCAGGCGTCCTAAATCTCCCATATGTCCTCAACGTCCCAGACGTCCCAGACGTCCTAGATGTTCCATATGTCCTTAACGTCCCAGACGTCCCAGATGTCCCATATGTCCCATATATCCCTAATGTTTCAGGCGTCCCAGATGTCCCATAAGTTAAATATGTCCCTAATATCCCAGGCGTCCTAAATGTCCCATATGTCCTTAACGTCCCAGACGTCCCAGACGTCCTAGATGTCCCATATGTCCTTAACGTCCCAGACGTCCCAAATGTCCCATATGTCCTTAACGTCCCAGACGTCCCTGATGTCCCATATGTTCCATATGTCCCTATTGTCCCAAGCGTCCTAGATGTCCCGTATGTCCCTAACGTCCCAGATGTCCCAGACGTCTTAGATGTTCCATATGTCCCTAACGTCTCAGACGTCCTAGATGTATTATATGTCCCTAACGTCCCAGACGTCCCAGATGTCCCGTATGTCCCATATGTCCCATATGTCCCTAATGTCCCAGGCGTCCTAAATGTTTTATATGTCCCTAATGTCCCAGACGTCCTAAATGTCCCATATGTCCCTAACGTCCCAGACGTCTTTGCTGTCCCGTATATCCCTAACGTACCAGACGTCCCAGACGTCCTAGATGTCCCATATGTCCCTAACGTCCCAGACGTCTCAGATGTCCCATATGTCCCTAA
This sequence comes from Agriotes lineatus, assembly GCA_940337035.1. Lineage (NCBI taxonomy): Eukaryota > Metazoa > Arthropoda > Insecta > Coleoptera > Elateridae > Agriotes > Agriotes lineatus. The sequence continues at coordinate 52,984 of CALNHX010006709.1, forward strand.
CGTCCCAGACGTCTCAGATGTCCCACATGTCCCATATGTCCCATATGTCCCTAATATCCCAAGCGTCCCAGATGTCCCATATGTCCCATATATCCCTAATGTCCCAGGCGTCCTAAATGTCCCATATGTCCTTAACGTCCCTGACGTCCCAGATGTCCCATATGTCCCATATGTCCCTAATGTCCCAGGCGTTATAGATCATCCATATGACCCGAACGTCCCAGACGTTCTAAATGCCCCATATGTCCTTAACGTCCCAGACGTCCCAGACGTCCCAAATGTCTTATATGTCCTTAACGTCCCAGACGTCTCAGATGCCCCATATGCCCCTAACGTCCCATATGTCCCTAATGTCCTAGGCGTTCCAGATGTCCCATTTGTCCCACATGTCCTTAATGTCCCAGGCGTCCTAGATGTTCCATATGTCCCTAACATCCCAGACGTCCTAGCTGTCCCGTATGTCCCTAACGTCCTAGACGTCCCAGATGTCCCATACGTCCCATATGTCCCTAATGTCCCAGGCGTCCTAGATGTCCCATACGTCCCTAATGTCCCACGCCTCCCAAATGTCCCATATGTCCCTAACATCCCAGACGACCCAGCTGTCCCGTATGTCCCTAACGTCTCAGACGTCCCAGATGTCTCATATGTCCCATATGTCCCTAATGTCCCAAGCGTTATAGATTATCCATATGTCCCTAACGTCCCAGACGTCCTAAATCTCCCATATGTCCCTAACATCCCAGACGTCCCAGCTGTCCCGTATGTCCCTAAAGTCCCAGACGTCCCAGATGTCTCATATGTTCCATATGTCCCTAATGTCCCAAGCGTCCTAGATGTTCCAAATGTCCCTAATGTCCCAGGCGTCCTGGATGTCCCATATGTCCCTAACGTCCCAGACGTCCTAAATGTCCCATATGTCCCTAACATCCCAGACGTCCCAGCTGTCCCATATGTGCCTAACGTCCCAGACGTCCCAGATGTCCCATATGTTCCATATGTCCCTAATGTCTAAGACGTCCTAGATGTTCCATATGTTCCTAACGTCCCAAACGTCCTAAATTTCCCATATGTCCTTAACGTCCCAGACGTCCCAGCTGTCCCGTATGTCCTTAACGTCCCAGACATCCCAGACGTCCTAGATGTCTTATATGTCCTTAACGTCCCAGACGTCCCAGATGTCCCATATGTCCCTAACGTCCCAGACGTTCCAGATGTCCCATATGTCCCATATGTCCCTAGTGTCCTAGGCGTCCTAGATGTCCCATATGTCCCTAATGTCTCAGACGTCCTAAATGTCCCATATGTCCTTAACGTCCCAGACGTCCCAAACGTTCTAGATGTCATATATGTCATTAATGTCCCAGACGTTCCAGATGTCCCATATGTCCCTAACGTCCCAAACGTCCCAGATGTCTCATATGTCCCATATGTCTCTAATGTCCCAGGCGTCCTAGATGTTCCATATGTCCCTAACGTTCCAGACGTCCCAGCTGTCCCGTATGTCCCTAACGTCCCAGATGTCTTAGATGTTTTATATGTCCCTAACGTCCCAGCCGTTGCAGATGTCCCATATGTCCCAAATGTCCCTAATGTCCCAGGAGTCCCATATGCCCCATATGTCCCTAATGTCCCAGGCGTCCTAAATGTCCCATATGTCGTTAACGTCCCAGACGCCCCAGACGTCCTAGATGCCCCATATGTCCTTAACGTCCCAGACGTCTCAGATGTTCCATATTTCCCTAACGTCCCAGACGTCCCATATGTCTCATATGTCCCTAACGTCCCAGACGTCCCAGATGTCCCATATGTCCCATATGTCCCTAATGTCCCAGGCGTCCTAGATGTTCCATATGTCTCTAACGTCCCAGACGTCTTAAATGTCCCATATGTCCCTATCGTCCCAGGCTTCCTAAATGTTCCATATGTCCCTAACGTCCTAGACGTCCTAAATGCCCCATATGTCCCTAACGTCCCAGACGTCCCAACTGTAAAGTATGTCCCTAACGTCCCAGCCGTCCTAAATGACCCATATGTCCCTAACGTCCCAGTCGTCCCAGATATCCCTTATGCCCCTAACGTCCCATACGTCCCAGATGTCCCATATGTCCCATATGTCCCATATGTCCCAGGCGTCCCAGATGTCCCATATGTCCCATATGTCCCTAATGTTCAGGCGTCCTAAATGTTCCATATGTTTCTAACGTCCCAAACGTCCTAAATTTCCGATATATCCTTAACGTCCCAGACGTCCCAGCTGTCCCGTATGTCCCTAACGTCCCAGACATCCCAGACGTCCTAGATGTTCCATATGTCCCAAACATCTCAGACGTCCTAGATGTCCTACATGTCTTTAACGTCACAGACGTCCTAGATGTCCCATATGTCCCATATGTCCCTAATGTCCCGGGCGTCCCAGATGTCCCATATGTCCCATATGTCCCTAATGTCCCAGGCCTCCTAAATGTCCTATTTGTCCTTAACGTCTCAGACGTCCCAAACATCTTAGATGTCCCATATGTCCTTAACGTCCCAGACGTGCCAGATACATGTCCCATATGTCCCATATTTCCCTAATGTCCCAGGCGTCCTAAACGTCCCAAATGTCCTCAACGTCCCAGACGTCCAAGACGTCCTAGATGTCCCATATGTCCTTAACGTCCCAGACGTCCCAGCTGTCCCGTATGTCTATAACGTCCCAAACGTCCCAGACGTCCTAGATGTCCCATATGTCCCTAACGTCCCAGACGTCCTAAATGTCCTATATGTCCCTAACGTCTTAGACGTCCCAAACGTCCCAGATGTCCCATATGTCTCAAATGTCCCTAATGTCTTAGGCGTCCCAGATGTCCCATACGTCCCATATGTCCCTAATGTCTCAGGCTTTCTAAATTTTCCATATGTCCCTAACGTCCCAAACGTGCTAAATGTCCCATATGTCCCTAACGTCCCAGACGTCCCAGCTGTCCCGTATGTCCCTAACTTCCCAGACATCCCAGACGGCCTAAATGTCCAATATGTCCCTAACGTCTCAGACGTCCCAGATGTCCTATACGTCCCATATGTCCCTAATGTCCCAGGCTTCCTAAATGTTTCATATGTCCCTAACGTCCCAGACGTCCTAAATGTCCCATATGTCCCTAACGTCCCAGACGTCCCAGCTGTCCCGTATGTCCCTAACGTCCCAGACGTCCTAAATGTCCCATATGTCCCTAACGTCCCAGAAGTCCCAGCTGTCCCGTATGTCCCTAACGTCCCAGCCGTCCCAGATGTCCCATATGCCAGTAACGTCCCAGACGTCCCAGATGTCCCATATGTCCCATATGTACCATGTGTCCCAGGCGTCCCAGATGTCCCATATGTCCCATATGTCCCTAACATCCCAGACGTCCCAGCTGTCCCGTATGTCCCTAACGTCCTAGACGTCCCAGATGTCCCATATGTCCCATATGTCCCTAATGTCCCAGGCGTTATAGATCATCCATATGACCCTAACGTCCCAGACGTCCTAAATGCCCCATATGTCCTTAACGTCCCAGACGTCCCAGACGTCCTAGATGTCTTATATGTCCTTAACGTCCCAGACGTCTCAGATGTCCCATATGTCCCTAACGTCCCAGACGTCCCAGATGTCCCATATGTCCCTAATGACCCAGGCGTCCTAGATGTTCCATATTTCCCTAATGTTCCAGGCGTCCTAAATGTCCCATATGTCCTTAACGTCCCAGACGTGCTAGATGTCCCATATGTCCCTAACGTCCCAAACGTCCCAGATGTCTCATATGTCCCATATGTCTCTAACGTCCCAGGCGTCCTAAATGTTCCATATGTCCCTAACGTCCCAGACGTCCCAGCTGTCCCATATGTCCCTAATGTCCCAGGCGTCCTAGATGTTCCATATGTCGTTAACGTCCCAGACGGCCCAGACGTCCTAGATGTCCCATATGTCCTTAACGTCCCAGACGTCCCAGATGTTCCATATGTCCCTAACGTCTTAGACGTCCCAGATGTCCCATATGTCCCTAATGTCCCAGGCGTCCCAGATGTCCCATATGTCCCATATGTCCCTAATGTTTCAGGCGTGCTAAATGTCCCATATGTCCTTACCGTTCCAGACGTCCCAGACGTCCTAGATGTCTCATACATCCTAAACGTCCAAGACGTCCCATATTTCCCATATGTCCCTAACGTCCCAGACGTCCCAGATGTCCCATATGTCCCATATGTTCCTAATGTCCTAGGCGTCCTAGATGTCATATATGGCCTTAACGTCCCAGACGTCCCAGATGTTCCATATGTCCCTAACGTCTTAGACGTCCCAGATGTCCCATATGTCCCTAACGTCCCAGACGTCCCAGATGTCCCATATGTCCCATATGTCCCTAATGTCCCAGGCGTCCTAAATGTCCCATATGTCCCTAACGTCCCAGGCTTCCTAAATGTTCCATATGTCCCTAACGTCCCAGCCGTCCTAAATGTCCCATATGTCCCTAACGTCCCAGACGTCCCAGATATCCCATATGCCCCTAACGTCCTAGACATCCCAGATGTCCCATATGTCCCATATGTCTGATACGTCCCAGGCGTCCCAGATGTCCCATATGTCCCATATGTCCCTAATGTCCAGGCGTCCTAAATGTCCCATATGTCCTTAACGTACCAGACGTTTAAGACGTCCTAGATGTCCCATATGTCTCTAATGTCCAAGACGTCCCAGATGTCCCATATGTCCCATATGTCCCTAATGTCTAAAACGTCCTAGATGTCCTACATGTCTTTAACGTCACAGACGTCCCAGATGTCCCATATGTCCCTAACGTCCCAGACGTCCCAGATATCCCATATGCCCCTAACGTCCCAGACGTCCCAGATGTCCCATATGTCCCATATGTCTGATACGTCCCAGGCGTCCCAGATGTCCCATATGTCCCATATGTCCCTAATGTCCAGGCGTCCTAAATGTCCCATATGTCCTTAACGTCTCAGACGTCCTAGATGTCCTACATGTCTTTAACGTCACAGACGTCCCAGATGTCCCATATGTCCCTAACGTCCCGGGCGTCCCAGATGTCCCATATGTACCATATGTCCCTAATGTCCCAGGCGTCCTAAATGTCCTATTTGTCCTTAACGTCTCAGACGTCTCAAACGTCTCAGATGTCCCATATGTCCTTAACGTCCCAGACGTGCCAGATGTCCCATATGTCCCATATTTCCCTAATGTCTCAGGCGTCCTAAATGTCCCATATGTCCTCAACGTCCCAGACGTCCCAGACGTCCTAGATGTTCCATATGTCCTTAACGTCCCAGACGTCCCAGATGTCCCATATGTCCCATATATCCCTAATGTTTCAGGCGTCCCAGATGTCCCATAAGTTAAATATGTCCCTAATATCCCAGGCGTCCTAAATGTCCCATATGTCCTTAACGTCCCAGACGTCCCAGACGTCCTAGATGTCCCATATGTCCTTAACGTCCCAAACGTCCCAAATGTCCCATATGTCCTTAACGTCCCAGACGTCCCTGATGTCCCATATGTTCCATATGTCCCTATTGTCCCAAGCGTCCTAGATGTCCCGTATGTCCCTAACGTCCCAGACGTCCCAGACGTCTTAGATGTTCCATATGTCCCTAACGTCTCAGACGTCCTAGATGTATTATATGTCCCTAACGTCCCAGACGTCCCAGATGTCCCATATGTCCCATATGTCCCATATGTCCCTAATGTCCCAGGCGTCCTAAATGTTTTATATGTCCCTAATGTCCCAGACGTCCTAAATGTCCCATATGTCCCTAACGTCCAAGACGTCTTTGCTGTCCCGTATATCCCTAACGTCCCAGACGTCCCAGACGTCCTAGATGTCCCATATGTCCCTAACGTCCCAGACGTCTCAGATGTCCCATATGTCCCTAACGTCCCAGACGTCTCAGATGTCCCACATGTCCCATATGTCCCATATGTCCCTAACATCCCAAGCGTCCCAGATGTCCCATATGTCCCATATATCCCTAATGTCCCAGGCGTCCTAAATGTCCCATATGTCCTTAACGTCCCTGACGTCCCAGATGTCCCATATGTCCCATATGTCCCTAATGTCCCAGGCGTTATAGATCATCCATATGACCCGAACGTCCCAGACGTTCTAAATGCCCCATATGTCCTTAACGTCCCAGACGTCCCAGACGTCCCAAATGTCTTATATGTCCTTAACGTCCCAGACGTCTCAGATGTCCCATATGCCCCTAACGTCCCAGCCGTCCCAGATGTCCCATATGTCCCATATGTCCCTAATGTCCCAGGCGTCCCAGATGTCCCATTTGTCCCACATGTCCTTAATGTCCCAGGCGTCCTAGATGTTCCATATGTCCCTAACATCCCAGACGTCCTAGCTGTCCCGTATGTCCCTAACGTCCTAGACGTCCCAGATGTCCCATACGTCCCATATGTCTATAATGTCCCAGGCGTCCTAGATGTCCCATACGTCCCTAATGTCCCACGCGTCCCAAATGTCCCATATGTCCTTAACGTCCCAGACGTGCCAGATGTCCCATATGTCCCTAACGTCCCAAACGTCCCAGATGTCTCATATTTCCCATATGTCTCTAATGTCCCAGGCGTCCTAGATGCTCCATATGCCCCTAACGTCCTAGACGTCAAAGATGTCTCACATGTCCCTAACGTACGAGACGTCCCAGACGTCCCAGACGTCCTAGATGTCCCATATGTCTCTAACGTCTCAGACGTGACAAACGTCCTAGATGTCCCATATTTCTTTAACATCCCAGACGTCTTAGATGTTCTATACACCCCTAACATCTCAGACGTCCCAGATGTCCCATATGTCCCTAACGTCCCAACAGTCCTGGATGTCCCATATGTCCCTAACGTCCCAACCGTCCTAGATGTAGTATATGTCACTAACGTCCCAGACGTCCGAGATGTCCCATATGTCCCTAACCTCACATCCGTCCTAGATGTCCCATATGTCCCTAACGTCCCAGACGTCCCAGACGTCCTAGATATCCCATATTTCTCTAACATCCCAGACGTCCTAGATGTCCTCTACGTCCATAACTTCCCAGACATCCCAGAAGTTCCATATGTCCCTAACGTCCCAACCGTCCTGGCAGTCACACATGTCCCTAACGTCCCAGACGGCCTAGATGTCGTGTATGTCTTTAACGTCCCAAACGTCCCAGACGATCTAGATGTCCCATATGTCCCTAACGTCCCAGACGTCCTAGATGTCCCATAAGTCCCTAACGTCCCAGACGTCTCAGACATCTCTAATGTCCCATACGTGACAAACGTCCTAGATGTTTCATATGTCCCTAACGTCCTAGACACCCTAGATTTCCCATATGTCCCTAACGTCCCAGACGTCCCAGATGTCCCATATGTCCCATATGTCCTTAACGTCCCAGATGTCCTAGATGTCACACATGTCCCTAACGTCCCAGACGGCCTAAAGGTCCCATATGTCCTTAACGTTCGAGACGTCCCAGATGTGTCATATGTCCCTAACGTCCCAGACGTCCCAGATGTCCTTAATGTCCCATATGTCTCGAATGTCCCAGGCGTCCTAGATGTTTCATATGTCCCTAACGCCCCAGACGTCCTAAATGTTCTATATGTCGCTAACGTCCCAGACGTCCCAGCTATCCCGTATGTCCCTAACGTCTCAGACGTCCCAAACGTCCTAGATGTTTCATATGTCCCTAACGTCCCAGACGTCCTAGATGTCCTATATGTCCCTAACGTCCCAGACGTTGTAAATGTCCCATATGTCCCTAACGTCCCAGACGTCCTAGATGTCCCATATGTCCTTAACGTCCCAGACGTCCCAGATGTCTCGTATGTCCCATTTGTCCCTAATGTCTGAGGCGTCCTAGATGTTCCATATGTCCTTAACGTCCCACACGTCCTAGATGTCCCATATGTCCTTAACGTTCCAGACGTCTCAGATGTCCCATATGTCCCTAACGTCCCAGACGTCTCAGATGTCCCATATGTCCCATATGTCCCTAATGTCCCAGGTGTCCCAGATGCCCATATGTCCCATATGTCCCTAATGTCCCAGGCGTTCTAAATGTCTCATATGTCCTTACCGTCCCAGACGTCCCAGACGTCCTAGATTTCCCATATGTCATTAACGTCCCAGACGTCTTAGATGTCCCACATGTACCTAACGTCCCAGACGTCCCAGGTGTCCCATATGTTCCATATGTCCCTAATGTCCCAGACATCCTAAATTTCCCATATGCCCCTAACGTTCCAGACGTCCCAGCTGTCCCGTATGTCCCTAACGTCCCAGACGTCTCAGCTGTCCCGTATGTCCCTAGCGTCCCGGACGTCCCAGACGTCCTAAATGTCCCATATGTCCCTAACGTCCCAGACGTCTCAGCTGTCCCGTATGTCCCTAACGTCCCAGACGTCCCAAACGTCCTAGATGTCCCATATGTCCCTAACGTCCCAGACGTCCTAGATGTCCTATATGTCCCTAACGTCTTCGACGTCCCAAACGTCCCAGATGTCCCATATGTCCCATATGTCCCTAATGTCCCAGGCGTCCCAAATGTCCCATACGTCCCATATGTCCCTAATGTCACAGACTTTCTAAATGTTCCATATGTCCCTAACGTCCCAGACGTCCTAAATGTCCCATATGTCCCTAACGTCCCAGACGTCCCAGCTGTCCGTATGTCCCTAACTTCCCAGACATCCCAGACGGCCTAGATGTCCCATATGTCCCTAACGTCCCAGACGTCCCAGACGTCCTAAATGTCCCATATGTCCCTAACGTCCCAGACGTCTCAGCTGTCCCGTATGTCCCTAACGTCGCAGACGTCCCAGACATCCTAGATGTCCCATATGTCCCTAACGTCCCAGACGTCCTAGATTATCTATATGTCCCTAACGTCTTAGACGTCCCAAACGTCCCAGATATCCCATATGTCCCATATGTCCCTAATGTCCCAGGCGTCCCAAATGTCCCATACGTCCCATATGTCCCTAATGTCACAGGCTTTCTAAATGTTCCATATGTCCCTAACGTCAAAGACGTCCTAAATGTCCCATATGTCCCTAACGTCCCAGACGTCCCAGCTGTCCTTATGTCCCTAACTTTCTAGACATCCCAGACGGCCTAGATGTCCCATATGTCCCTAACGTCTCAGACGCCCCAGATGTCCCATACGTCACATATGTCCCTATAGTCCCAGGCTTCCTAAATGTTCCATATGTCCCTAACGACCCAGACGTCCTAAATGTCCCATATGTCCCTAACATCCCAGACGTCCCAGCTGTCCCGTATGTCCCTAACGTCCCAGACGTCCTAAATGTCCCATATGTCCCTAACGTCCCAGACGTCCCAGCTGTCCCGTATGTCCCTAACGTCCCAGACATCCCAGACGTCCCAGATGTTAAATATGTCCCTAACGTCCTACATGTCGTAGATGTTCCATATGTCCTATATGTCCCTAATGTCCCAGACGTCCCAGATGTCCCATATTTCCTTAACGTCCCAGCCGTCCCAGATGTCCCAGATGTCCCATATGTCCCTAATGTCCCAGGCGTCCTAAATGTCCCATATGTCCTAAACGTCCCAGACGTCCAAGACGTCCTAGATGTCCCATATGTCTCTAACGTCCCAGACGTCCCAAATGTCCCATATGTGCCTAACGTCCCAGACGTCCCAGATGTCCCATATGTTCCATACGTCCCTAATGTCTAAGACGTCCTAAATGTCCCATATGTCCTTAACGTCCCAGACGTCCAAGACGTCCTAGATGTCCCATATGTCTCTAACGTCCCAGACGTCCCAAATGTCTCATATATGCCTAACGTCCCAGCCGTCCCAGATGTCCCATATGCCCCTAACGTCCCAGACGTCCCAGATGTCCCATATGTCCCATATGTCCCATATGTCCCAGGCGTCCCAGATGTCCCATATGTCCCATATGTCCCTAATGTCCCAGGCGTCCTAAATGTCCCATATGTCCTTAACGTCCCAGACGTCCAAGACGTCCTAGATGTCCCATATGTCTCTAACGTCCCAAACGTCCTAAATTTCCCATATGTCCTTAACGTCCCAGACGTCCCAGCTGTCCCGTATGTCCTTAACGTCCCAGACATCCCAGACGTCCTAGATGTCCTATATGTCCCTAACGTCACAGACGTTCCAGATGTCCCATATATTTCATATGTCCCTAATGTCCCGGGCGTCCCAGATTTCCCATATGTCCCATATGTCCTTAATGTCCCAGGCGTCCTAAATGTCCCATATGTTCCATATGTCCCTAATGTCCCAGGGGTCCTAAATGTCCCATATGTCCTTAACGTCCCAGACGTCCCAGACGTCCTAGATGTCCCATATGTCCTTAACGTCCCAGGCGTCCTAAATGTCCCATATGTTCCATATGTCCCTAAAGTCCCAGGAGTCCTAAATGTCCCATATGTTCTTAACGTCCCAAACGTCCCAGACGTCCTAGATGTACCATATGTCCTTAACGTCCCAGATGTCTTAAATGTCCCATATGTCCTTAACTTCTCAGACTTCCCAGATGTCCCATATGTCCCATATGTCCCTAATGTCCCAGGCGTCCTAAATGTCCCATATGTTCCATATGTCCCTAATGTCCCAGGAGTCCTAAATGTCCCATATGTCCTTTCCGTCCCAGACGTCCCAGACGTCCTAGATGTCCCATATGTCCTTAACGTCCCAGACGTCTTAAATGTCCCATATGTCCTTAACTTCCCAGACTTCCCAGATGTCCCAAATGTCCCATATGTCCCTAATGTCCCAAGCGTCCTAAATGTCCCATATGTTCCATATGTCCCTAATGTCCCAGGAGTCCTAAATGTCCCATATGTCCTTAACGTCCCAGACGTCCCAGACGTCCTAGATGTCCCATATGTCCTTAACGTCCCAGACGTCTTAAATGTCCTATTTGTCCTTAACGTCCCAGACGTCCCAGACGTCTTAGATGTCCCATATGTCCTTAACGTCCCAGACGTCTTAAATGTCCCATATGTCCTTAACTTCCCAGACTTCCCAGATGTCCCAAATGTCCCATATGTCCCTAATGTCCCAAGCGTCCTAAATGTCCCATATGTTCCATATGTCCCTAATGTCCCAGGCGTCCTAAATGTCCCATATGTCCCTAACGTCCCAGACGTCCCAGATGTCCCATATGTCCCTAACGTCACATCCGTCCTAGATGTCCCATATGTCCCTAACGTCCCAGACGTCCCAGACGTCCTAGATGTCCCATATTTCTCTAACATCCCAGACGTCCTAGTTGTCCTCTACGTCCCTAACTTTCCAGACATCCCAGATGTTCCATATGTCCCTAACGTCCCAACCGTCCTGGATGTCACACATGTCCCTAACGTCCCAGACGGCCTAGATGTCGTGTATGTCTTTAACGTCCCAAACGTCCCAGACGTTCTAGATGTCCCATATGTCCCTAACGTCCCAGACGTCCTAGATGGCCCATAAGTTCCTGACGTCCCAGACGTCTCAGACATCTCTAATGTCCCATACGTGACAAACGTCCTAGATGTTTCATATGTCCCTAACGTCCTAGACGCCCTAGATTTCCCATATGTCCCTAACGTCCCAGACGTTCCAGATGTCCCATATGTCCCATATGTCCCTAAAGTCCCAGATGTCCTAGATGTCACACATGTCCCTAACGTCCCAGACGGCCTAAAGGTCCTATATGTCCTTAACGTTCCAGACGTCCCAGATGTGTCATATGTCCCAAACGTCCCAGACGTCCCAGATGTCCTTAATGTCATATACGTCTCGAATGTCCCAGACGTCCTAGATGTTTCATATGTCCCTAACGTCCCAGACGTCCTAGATGTCCCATATGTCCCTAACGTCCCAGACGTCCAAGATGTCCCATATGTTCTTAACGTCCCAGACGTCCCAGATGTCTCGTATGTCCCATTTGTCCCTAATGTCTCAGGCGTCCTAGATGTTCCATATGTCCTTAACGTCCCAGACGTCCTACATGTCCCATATGTCCTTAACGTTCCAGACGTCCCAGATGTCCCATATGTCCCTAACGTCCCAGACGTCTCAGATGTCCCATATGTCCCATATGTTCCTAATGTCTCAGGTGTCCCGGATGCCCATATGTCCCATATATCCCTAATGTCCCAGGCGTCCTAAATGTCTCATATGTCCTTACCGTCCCAGACGTCCCAGACGTCCTAGATGTCCCATATGTCCTTAACGTCCCAGACGTCTTAGATGTCCCACATGTCCCTAACGTCCCAGACGTCCTAGATGTCCCATATGTTCCATATGTCCCATATGTCCCTAACATCCCAAGCGTCCCAGATGTCCCACATGTCCCATATATCCCTAATGTCCCAGGCGTCCTAAATGTCCCATATGTCCTTAACGTCCCTGACGTCCCAGATGTCCCATATGTCCCATATGTCCCTAATGTCCCAGGCGTTATAGATCATCCATATGACCCGAACGTCCCAGACGTTCTAAATGCCCCATATGTCCTTAACGTCCCAGACGTCCCAGACGTCCCAAATGTCTTATATGTCCTTAACGTCCCAGACGTCTCAGATGTCCCATATGCCCCTAACGTCCCAGCCGTCCCAGATGTCCCATATGTCCCATATGTCCTTAATGTCCCAGGCGTTCCAGATGTCCCATTTGTCCCACATGTCCTTAATGTCCCAGGCGTCCTAGATGTTCCATATGTCCCTAACATCCCAGACGTCCTAGCTGTCCCGTATGTCCCTAACGTCCTAGACGTCCCAGATGTCCCATACGTCCCATATGTCCCTAATGTCCCAGGCGTCCTAGATGTCCCATACGTCCCTAATGTCCCACGCGTCCCAAATGTCCCATATGTCCTTAACGTCCCAGACGTGCCAGATGTCCCATATGTCCCTAACGTCCCAAACGTCCCAGATGTCTCATATGTCCCATATGTCTCTAATGTCCCAGGCGTCCTAGATGCTCCATATGCCCCTAACGTCCTAGACGTCAAAGATGTCTCACATGTCCCTAACGTACGAGACGTCCCAGACGTCCCAGACGTCCTAGATGTCCCATATGTCTCTAACGTCTCAGACGTGACAAACGTCCTAGATGTCCCATATTTCTTTAACATCCCAGACGTCTTAGATGTTCTATACACCCCTAACATCTCAGACGTCCCGGATGTCCCATATGTCCCTAACGTCCCAACAGTCCTGGATGTCCCATATGTCCCTAACGTCCCAACCGTCCTAGATGTCCTATATGTCACTAACGTCCCAGACGTCCGAGATGTCCCATATGTCCCTAACCTCACATCCGTCCTAGATGTCCCATATGTCCCTAACGTCCCAGACGTCCCAAACGTCCTAGATATCCCATATTTCTCTAACATCCCAGACGTCCTAGATGTCCTCTACGTCCATAACTTCCCAGACATCCCAGAAGTTCCATATGTCCCTAACGTCCCAACCGTCCTGGCAGTCACGCATGTCCCTAACGTCCCAGACGATCTAGATGTCCCATATGTCCCTAACGTCCCAGACGTCCTAGATGTCCCATAAGTCCCTAACGTCCCAGACGTCTTAGACATCTCTAATGTCCCATACGTGACAAACGTCCTAGATGTTTCATATGTCCCTAACGTCCTAGACACCCTAGATTTCCCATATGTCCCTAACGTCCCAGACGTCCCAGATGTCCCATATGTCCTTAACGTCCCAGATGTCCTAGATGTCACACATGTCCCTAACGTCCCAGACGGCCTAAAGGTCCCATATGTCCTTAACGTTCGAGACGTCCCAGATGTGTCATATGTCCCTAACGTCCCAGACGTCCCAGATGTCCTTAATGTCCCATATGTCTCGAATGTCCCAGGCGTCCTAGATGTTTCATATGTCCCTAACGCCCCAGACGTCCTAAATGTTCCATATGTCCCTAACGTCCCAGACGTCCCAGCTATCCCGTATGTCCCTAACGTCTCAGACGTCCCAAACGTCCTAGATGTTTCATATGTCCCTAACGTCCCAGACGTCCTAGATGTCCTATATGTCCCTAACGTCCCAGACGTTGTAAATGTCCCATATGTCCCTAACGTCCCAGACGTCCTAGATGTCCCATATGTCCTTAACGTCCCAGACGTCCCAGATGTCTCGTATGTCCCATTTGTCCCTAATGTCTGAGGCGTCCTAGATGTTCCATATGTCCTTAACGTCCCACACGTCCTAGATGTCCCATATGTCCTTAACGTTCCAGACGTCTCAGATGTCCCATATGTCCCTAACGTCCCAGACGTCTCAGATGTCCCATATGTCCCATATGTCCCTAATGTCCCAGGTGTCCCAGATGCCCATATGTCCCATATGTCCCTAATGTCCCAGGCGTTCTAAATGTCTCATATGTCCTTACCGTCCCAGACGTCCCAGACGTCCTAGATTTCCCATATGTCATTAACGTCCCAGACGTCTTAGATGTCCCACATGTACCTAACGTCCCAGACGTCCCAGGTGTCCCATATGTTCCATATGTCCCTAATGTCCCAGACATCCTAAATTTCTTATATGCCCCTAACGTTCCAGACGTCCCAGCTGTCCCGTATATCCCTAACTTCCCAGACGTCTCAAATGTCCCATATGTCCCTAACGTCCCAGACGTCTCAGCTGTCCCGTATGTCCCTAACGTCCCAGACGTCCCAAACGTCCTAGATGTCCCATATGTCCCTAACGTCCCAGACGTCCTAGATGTCCTATATGTACCTAACGTCTTCGACGTCCCAAACGTCCCAGATGTCCCATATGTCCCATATGTCCCTAATGTCCCAGGCGTCCCAAATGTCCCATACGTCCCATATGTCCCTAATGTCACAGGCTTTCTAAATGTTCCATATGTCCCTAACGTCCCAGACGTCCTAAATGTCCCATATGTCCCTAACGTCCCAGACGTCCCAGCTGTCCGTATGTCCCTAACTTCCCAGACATCCCAGACGGCCTAGATGTCCCATATGTCCCTAACGTCCCAGACGTCCCAGACGTCCTAAATGTCCCATATGTCCCTAACGTCCCAGACGTCTCAGCTGTCCCGTATGTCCCTAACGTCGCAGACGTCCCAGACGTCCTAGATGTCCCATATGTCCCTAACGTCCCAGACGTCCTAGATTATCTATATGTCCCTAACGTCTTAGACGTCCCAAACGTCCCAGATATCCCATATGTCCCATATGTCCCTAATGTCCCAGGCGTCCCAAATGTCCCATACGTCCCATATGTCCCTAATGTCACAGGCTTTCTAAATGTTCCATATGTCCCTAACGTCAAAGACGTCCTAAATGTCCCATATGTCCCTAACGTCCCAGACGTCCCAGCTGTCCTTATGTCCCTAACTTTCCAGACATCCCAGACGGCCTAGATGTCCCATATGTCCCTAACGTCTCAGACGCCCCAGATGTCCCATACGTCCCATATGTCCCTATAGTCCCAGGCTTCCTAAATGTTCCATATGTCCCTAACGACCCAGACGTCCTAAATGTCCCATATGTCCCTAACGTCCCAGACGTCCCAGCTGTCCCGTATGTCCCTAACGTCCCAGACGTCCTAAATGTCCCATATGTCCCTAACGTCCCAGACGTCCCAGCTGTCCCGTATGTCCCTAACGTCCCAGACATCCCAGACGTCCCAGATGTTAAATATGTCCCTAACGTCCTACATGTCGTAGATGTTCCATATGTCCTATATGTCCCTAATGTCCCAGACGTCCCAGATGTCCCATATTTCCTTAACGTCCCAGCCGTGCCAGATGTCCCATATGCCCCTAACGTCCCAGACGTCCCAGATGTCCCATATGTCCCATATGTCCCATATGTCCCAGGCGTCCCAGATGTCCCATATGTCCCATATGTCCCTAATGTCCCAGGCGTCCTAAATGTCCCATATGTCCTAAACGTCCCAGACGTCCAAGACGTCCTAGATGTCCCATATGTCTCTAACGTCCCAGACGTCCCAAATGTCCCATATGTGCCTAACGTCCCAGACGTCCCAGATGTCCCATATGTTCCATACGTCCCTAATGTCTAAGACGTCCTAAATGTCCCATATGTCCTTAACGTCCCAGACGTCCAAGACGTCCTAGATGTCCCATATGTCTCTAACGTCCCAGACGTCCCAAATGTCTCATATATGCCTAACGTCCCAGCCGTCCCAGATGTCCCATATGCCCCTAACGTCCCAGACGTCCCAGATGTCCCATATGTCCCATATGTCCCATATGTCCCAGGCGTCCCAGATGTCCCATATGTCCCATATGTCCCTAATGTCCCAGGCGTCCTAAATGTCCCATATGTCCTTAACGTCCCAGACGTCCAAGACGTCCTAGATGTCCCATATGTCTCTAACGTCCCAAACGTCCTAAATTTCCCATATGTCCTTAACGTCCCAGACGTCCCAGCTGTCCCGTATGTCCTTAACGTCCCAGACATCCCAGACGTCCTAGATGTCCTATATGTCCCTAACGTCACAGACGTTCCAGATGTCCCATATATTTCATATGTCCCTAATGTCCCGGGCGTCCCAGATTTCCCATATGTCCCATATGTCCTTAATGTCCCAGGCGTCCTAAATGTCCCATATGTTCCATATGTCCCTAATGTCCCAGGGGTCCTAAATGTCCCATATGTCCTTAACGTCCCAGACGTCCCAGACGTCCTAGATGTCCCATATGTCCTTAACGTCCCAGACGTCTTAAATGTCCCATATGTCCTTAACTTCCCAGACTTCCCAGATGTCCCATATGTCCCATATGTCCCTAATGTCCCAGGCGTCCTAAATGTCCCATATGTTCCATATGTCCCTAAAGTCCCAGGAGTCCTAAATGTCCCATATGTTCTTAACGTCCCAGACGTCCCAGACGTCCTAGATGTACCATATGTCCTTAACGTTCCAGACGTCTTAAATGTCCCATATGTCCTTAACTTCTCAGACTTCCCAGATGTCCCATATGTCCCATATGTCCCTAATGTCCCAGGCGTCCTAAATGTCCCATATGTTCCATATGTCCCTAATGTCCCAGGAGTCCTAAATGTCCCATATGTCCTTTCCGTCCCAGACGTCCCAGACGTCCTAGATGTCCCATATGTCCTTAACGTCCCAGACGTCTTAAATGTCCCATATGTCCTTAACTTCCCAGACTTCCCAGATGTCCAAATGTCCCATATGTCCCTAATGTCCCAAGCGTCCTAAATGTCCCATATGTTCCATATGTCCCTAATGTCCCAGGAGTCCTAAATGTCCCATATGTCCTTAACGTCCCAGACGTCCCAGACGTCCTAGATGTTCCATATGTCCTTAACGTCCCAGACGTCTTAAATGTCCTATTTGTCCTTAACGTCTCAGACGTCCCAAACGTCTTAGATGTCCCATATGTCCTTAACTTCCCAGACTTCAAAGATGTCCCATATGTCCCATATGTCCCTAATGTCCCAGGCGTCCTAAATGTCCCATATGTCCCTAACGTCCCAGACGTCCCAGATGTCCCATATGTCCCTAACGTCACATCCGTCCTAGATGTCCCATATGTCCCTAACGTCCCAGACGTCCCAGACGTCCTAGATGTACCATATTTCTCTAACATCCCAGACGTCCTAGTTGTCCTCTACGTCCCTAACTTTCCAGACATCCCAGATGTACCATATGTCCCTAACGTCCCAACCGTCCTGGATGTCACACATGTCCCTAACGTCCCAGACGGCCTAGATGTCGTGTATGTCTTTAACGTCCCAAACGTCCCAGACGTTCTAGATGTCCCATATGTCCCTAACGTCCCAGACGTCCTAGATGGCCCATAAGTTCCTAACGTCCCAGACGTCTCAGACATCTCTAATGTCCCATACGTGACAAACGTCCTAGATGTTTCATATGTCCCTAACGTCCTAGACGCCCTAGATTTCCCATATGTCCCTAACGTCCCAGACGTTCCAGATGTCCCATATGTCCCATATGTCCCTAACGTCCCAGATGTCCTAGATGTCACACATGTCCCTAACGTCCCAGACGGCCTAAAGGTCCCATATGTCCTTAACGTTCCAGACGTCCCAGATGTGTCATATGTCCCCAAACGTCCCAGACGTCCCAGATGTCCTTAATGTCATATATGTCTCGAATGTCCCAGACGTCCTAGATGTTTCATATGTCCCTAACGTCCCAGACGTCCTAGATGTCCCATATGTCCCTAACGTCCCAGACGTCCTAGATGTCCCATATGTCCTTAACGTCCCAGACGTCCCAGATGTCTCGTATGTCCCATTTGTCCCTAATGTCTCAGGCGTCCTAGATGTTCCATATGTCCTTAACGTCCCAGACGTCCTAGATGTCCCATATGTCCTTAACGTTAGAGACGTCCCAGATGTCCCATATGTCCCTAACGTCCCAGACGTCTCAGATGTCCCATATGTCCCATATGTCCCTAATGTCTCAGGTGTCCCGGATGCCCATATGTCCCATATGTCCCTAATGTCCCAGGCGTCCTAAATGTCTCATATGTCCTTACCGTCCCAGACGTCCCAGACGTCCTAGATGTCCCATATGTCCTTAACGTCCCAGACGTCTTAGATGTCCCACATGTCCCTAACGTCCCAGACGTCCTAGATGTCCCATATGTTCCATATGTCCCTAATGTCCCAGACGTCCTAAATTTCCCATATGCCCCTAACGTTCCAGACGTCTCAGCTGTCCCGTATGTCCCTAACGTCCCGTATGTCCCTAACGTCCCAGACGTCCCAGACGTCCTAAATGTCCCATATGTCCCTAACGTCCCAGACGTCTCAGCTGTCCCGTATGTTCCTAACGTCCCAGACGTCCCAGACGTCCTTGATGTCCCATATGTCCCTAACGTTCCAGACGTCCCAGCTGTCCCGTATGTCCCTAACGTCCCGTATGTCCCTAACGTCCCAGACGTTCCAAACGTCCTAAATGTCCCATATGTCCCTAACGTCCCAGACGTCTCAGCTGTCCCGTATGTCCCTAACGTCCCAGACGTCCCAGACGTCCTAGATGTCCCATATTTCCCTAACGTCTCAGACGCCCCAGATGTCCCATACGTCCCATATGTCCCTATAGTCCCAGGCTTCCTAAATGTTCCATATGTCCCTAACGACCCAGACGTCCTAAATGTCACATATGTCCCTAACGTCCCAGACGTCCCAGACGTCCTAGATGTCCCATATTTCCCTAACGTCTCAGACGCCCCAGATGTCCTATACGTCCCATATGTCCCTATAGTCCCAGGCTTCCTAAATGTTCCATATGTCCCTAACGACCCAGACGTCCTAAATGTCCCATATGTCCTAAACGTCCCAGACGTCCAAGACGTCCTAGATGTCCCATATGTCTCTAACGTTCCAGACGTCCCAAATGTCCCATATGTGCCTAACGTTCCAGACGTCCCAGATGTCCCATATGCTCCATATGTCCCTAATGTCTAAGACGTCCTAAATGTCCCATATGTCCTTAACGTCCCAGACGTCCAAGACGTCCTAGATGTCCCATATGTCTCTAACGTCCCAGACGTCCCAAATGTCCCATATGTGCCTAACGTCCCAGCCGTCCCAGATGTCCCATATGCCCCTAACGTCCCAGACGTCCCAGATGTCCCATATGTCCCATATGTCCCTAATGTCCCAGGCGTCCTGAATGTCCCATATGTCCTTAACGTCCCAGACGTCCAAGACGTCCTAGATGTCCCATATGTCTCTAACGTCCCAGACGTCCCAAATGTCCCATATGTGCCTAACGTCCCAGGCGTCCCAGATGTCCCATATGTCCCATATGTCCCTAATGTCCCCAGGCGTCCTAAATGTCCCATATGTCCTTAACGTCCCAGACGTCCAAGACGTCCTAGATGTCCCATATGTCTCTAACGACCCAAACGTCCTAAATTTCCCATATGTCCTTAACGTCCCAGACGTCCCAGCTGTCCCGTATGTCCTTAACGTCCCAGACATCCCAGACGTCCTAGATGTCCTATATGTCCCTAACATCACAGACGTTTCAGATGTCCCATATATTTCATATGTCCCTAATGTCCCGGGCGTCCCAGATATCCCATATGTCCATATGTCCTTAATGTCCCAGGCGTCCTAAATGTCCTATTTGTCCTTAACGTCTCAGACGTCCCAAACGTCTTAGATGTCCCATATGTCCTTAACTTCCCAGACGTCCCAGATGTCCGATATGTCCCATATGTCCCTAATGTCCCAGGCGTCCTAAATGTCCCATATGTTCCATATGTCCCTAATGTCCCAGGAGTCCTAAATGTCCCATATGTCCTTAACGTCCCAGACGTCCCAGACGTCCTAGATGTCCCATATGTCCTTAACGTCCCAGACGTCTTAAATGTCCCATATGTCCCTAACGTCCCAGACGTCCTAAATGTCCCATATGTCCCTAACATCTCAGATGTCCCAGCTATCCCATATGTTCCATATGTCCCTAATGTCCCAGGCGTCCCAGATGTCCCATATGTTCCATATGTCCCTAATGTCCCAAAAGTCCTAAATGTCCCATATGTCCTTAGCGTCCCAGACGTCCCAGACGTTCTAGATGTCCCATATGTCCTTAACGTCCCAGACGTCCCAGACGTACTAGATGTCCCATATATCCTTAACGTCGCAGACGTCCCAGATGTCCCATATGTCCCTTACGTCCCAGACGTCCCAGATGTCCCATATGTTCCATATGTCCCTAATGTCCCAGGCGTCCCAGATGTCCCATATATTCCATTTGTCCCTAATGTCCCAGGAGTCCTAAATGTCACATATGTCCTTAACGTCCCAGATGTCCCAGACGTCCTAGATGTCCCATATGTTCTTAACGTCCCAGACGTCTCAAATGTCCCATATGTCTCTAACGTCCCAGATGTCCCATATGTTCCATATGTCTCTAATGTTCCAAGCGTCCTAGATGTTCCAAATGTCCTTAACGTCCCAGACGTCCTAAATGTCCCATATGTCCCTAACGTCTCAGAAGTCCTAAATGTCCCATATGTTCCTAACATCCCAGATGTCCCAGCTGTCGCTAACGTCCCAGACGTCCCAGATGTCTCATATGTCCCAAAGATCCCTAATGTCCCAGGCGTCCTAGATGTCCCATATGTCCCTAACGTCCCAGACGTCCTAACTGTCCCATATGTCCCTAACATCCCAGACGTTCCAGCTGTCCCGTATGTCCCTAACGTCCCAGACGTCCCAGATGTCTCATATGTCCCATATGTCCCTAATGTCCCAAGCGTTATAGATCATCCATATGACCCTAACGTCCCAGACGTCCTAAATTCCCCATATGTCTTTATGGTCCCAGACGTCCTAGACGTCCTAGATGTCTTATATGTCCTTAACGTCCCAGACGTCCCAGATGTCCCATATGTCCCTAACGTCCCAACAGTCCTAGATGTCCTATATGTCCCTAACGTCCCAACCGTCCTAGATGTTCTATATGTCACTAACGTCCCAGACGTCCCAGATGTCCCATATGTCCCTAACGTCGCATCCGTCCTAGATGTCCCATATGTCCCTAACGTCCCAGACGTCCCAGACGTCCTAGATGTCCCATATTTCTCTAACATCCCAGACGTCCTAGTTGTCCTCTACGTCCCTAACTTTCCAGACATCCCAGATGTTCCATATGTCCCTAACGTCCCAACCGTCCTGGATGTCACACATGTCCCTAACGTCCCAGACGGTCTAGATGTCGTGTATGTCTTTAACGTCCCAAACGTCCCAGACGTTCTAGATGTCCCATATGTCCCTAACGTCCCAGACGTCCTAGATGGCCCATAAGTTCCTAACGTCCCAGACGTCTCAGACATCTCTAATGTTCCATACGTGACAAACGTCCTAGATGTTTCATATGTCCCTAACGTCCTAGACGCCCTAGATTTCCCATATGTCCCTAACGTCCCAGACGTCCCAGATGTCCCATATGTCCTATATGTCCCTAACGTCCCAGATGTCCTAGATGTCACACATGTCCCTAACGTCCCAGACGGCCTAAAGGTCCCATATGTCCTTAACGTTCCAGACGTTCCAGATGTGTCATATGTCCCAAACGTCCCAGACGTCCCAGATGTCCTTAATGTCCCATATGTCCCTAACGTCCCAGACGTCCTAGATGTCCCATATGTCCCTAACGTCCCAGACGTCCTAGATGTCCCCTATGTCCTTAACGTCCCAGACGTAACAGATGTCTCGTATGTCCCATTTGTCCCTAATGTCTCAGGCGTCCTAGATGTTCCATATGTCCTTAACGTTCCAGACGTCCCAGATGTCCCATATGTCCCTAACGTCCCAGACGTCTCAGATGTGCCATATGTCCCATATGTCCCTAATGTCTCAGGTGTCCCAGATGCCCATATGTCCCATATGTCCCTAATGTATCAGGCGTCCTAAATGTCTCATATGTCTTTACCGTCCCAGACGTCCCAGACGTCCTATATGTCCCATATGTCCTTAACGTCCCAGACGTCTTAGATGTCCCACATGTCCCTAACGTCCCAGACGTCCTAGATGTCCCATATGTTCCATATGTCCCTAATGTCCCAGACGTCCTAAATTTCCCATATGCCCCTAACGTTCCAGACGTCCCAGCTGTCCCGTATGTCCCTAACGTCCCGTATGTCCCTAACGTCCCAGACGTCCCAGACGTCCTAAATGTCCCATATGTCCCTAACGTCCCAGACGTCTCAGCTGTCCCGTATGTTCCTAACGTCCCAGACGTCCCAGACGTCCTAGATGTCCCATATGTCCCTAACGTTCCAGACGTCCCAGCTGTCCCGTATGTCCCTAACGTCCCGTATGTCCCTAACGTCCCAGACGTCCCAGACGTCCTAAATGTCCCATATGTCCCTAACGTCCCAGACGTCTCAGCTGTCCCGTATGTCCCTAACGTCCCAGACGTCCCAGACGTCCTAGATGTCCCATACGTCCCTAACGTCTCAGACGCCCCAGATGTCAAATACGTCCCATATGTCCCTATAGTCCCAGGCTTCCTAAATGTTCCATATGTCCCTAACGACCCAGACGTCCTAAATGTCCCATATGTCCCTAACGTCCCAGACGTTCCAGCTGTCCCGTATGTCCCTAACGTCCCAGACGTCCTAAATGTCCCATATGTCCCTAACGTCCCAGACGTCCCAGACGTCCCAGATGTTAAATATGTCCCTAACGTCCTAGATGTCGTAGATGTTCCATATGTCCTATATGTCCCTAATGTCCCAGACGTCCCAGATGTCCCATATTTCCCTAACGTGCCAGCCGTCCCAGATGTCCCATATGCCCCTAACGTCTCAGACGTCCCAGATGTCCCATATGTCCCATATGTCCCATACGTCCCCGGCGTCCCAGATGTCCCATATGTCCCATATGTCCCTAATGTCCCAGGCGTCCTAAATGTCCCATATGTCCTAAACGTCCCAGACGTCCAAGACGTTTTAGATGTCCCATATGTCTCTAACGTCCCAGACGTCCCAAATGTCCCATATGTGCCTAACGTCCCAGACGTCCCAGATGTCCCATATGTTCCATATGTCCCTAATGTCTAAGACGTCTTAAATGTCCCATATGTCTTTAACGTCCCAGACGTCCAAGACGTCCTAGATGTCGCATATGTCTCTAACGTCCCAGACGTCCCAGATGTCCCATATGCCCCTAACGTCCCAGACGTTACAGATGTCTCATATGTCCCATATGTCCCAGGCGTCCCAGATGTCCCATATGTCCCATATGTCCCTAATGTCCCAGGCGTCCTGAATGTCCCATATGTCCTTAACGTCCCAGACGTCCAAGACGTCCTAGATGTCCCATATGTTTCTAACGTCCCAGACGTCCCAAATGTCCCATATGTGCCTAACGTCCCAGGTGTCCCAGATGTCCCATATGTCCCATATGTCCCTAATGTCCCAGGCGTCCTAAATGTCCCATATGTCCTTAACGTCCCAGACGTCCAAGACGTCCTAGATGTCCCCTATGTCTCTAACGTCCCAAACGTCCTAAATTTTCCATATGTCCTTAACGTCCCAGACGTCCCAGCTGTCCCGTATGTCCTTAACGTCCCAGACATCCCAGACGTCCTAGATGTCCTATATGTCCCTAACGTCACAGACGTTCCAGATGTCCCATATATTTCATATGTCCCTAATGTCCCGGGCGTCCCAGATATCCCATATGTCCCATATGTCCTTAATGTCCCAGGCGTCCTAAATGTCCTATTTGTCCTTAACGTCTCAGTCGTCCCAAACGTCTTAGATATCTCATATGTCCTTAACTTCCCAGACGTCCCAGATGTCCGATATGTCCCATATGTCCCTAATGTCCCGGCGTCCCAGATATCCCATATGTCCCATATGTCCTTAATGTCCCAGGCGTCCTAAATGTCCTATTTGTCCTTAACGTCTCAGTCGTCCCAAAGGTCTTAGATGTCTCATATGTCCTTAACTTCCCAGACGTCCCAGACGTCCTAAATGTCCCATATGTCTCTAACATCCCAGATGTCCAAGCTGTCCCATATGTTCCATATGTCCCTAATGTCCCAGGCGTCCCAGTTGTCCCATATGTTCCATATGTCCCTAATGTCCCAGGAGTCCTAAATGTCCCATATGTCCTTAACGTCCCAGACGTCCCAGACGTTCTAGATGTCCCATATGTCCTTAACGTCCCAGACGTCCCAGACGTACTAGATGTCCCATATATCCTTAACGTCGCAGACGTCCCAGATGTCCCATATGTCCCTTACGTCCCAGACGTCCCAGATGTCCCATATGTTCCATATGTCCCTAGTGTTCCAGGCGTCCCAGATGTCCCATATGTTCCATTTGTCCCTAATGTCCCAGGAGTCCTAAATGTCCCATATGTCTTTAACGTCCCAGATGTCCCAGACGTCCTAGATGTCCCATATGTTCTTAACGTCCCAGACGTCTCAAATGTCCCATATGTCTCTAACGTCCCAGATATCCCATATGTTCCATATGTCCCTAATGTCCCAGAAGTCCTAAATGTCCCATATGTCCCTAACATCCCAGATGTCCCAGCTGTCCCTAACGTCCCAGACGTCCCAGATGTCTCATATGTCCCAAAGAATCCTAATGTCCCAGGCGTCCTAGATGTCCCATATCCCTAACGTCCCAGACGTCCTAACTGTCCCATATGTCCCTAACATCCCAGACGTCCCAGCTGCCCCGTATGTCCCTAACGTCCCATATGTCCCAGGCGTCCCAGATGTCCCATATGTCCCATATGTCCCTAATGTCCCAGGGGTCCTAAATGTCCCATATGTCCTTAACGTCCCAGACGTCCAAGACGTCCTAAATGTCCCATATGTCTCTAACGTCCCAGACGTCCCAAATGTCCCATATGTGCCTAACGTCCCAGACGTCGCAGATGTACTATATGTTCCATATGTCCCTAATTTCTAAGACGTCCTAGATATTCCATATGTTCCTAACGTCCCAAACGTCCTAAATTTCCCATGTGTCCTTAACGTCCCAGAAGTCCCAGCTGTCCCGTATGTCCTTAACGTTCCAGACATCCCAGACGTCCTAGATGTTCCATATGTCCCGAACGTCTTAGACGTCCTAGATGTCCTATATGTCCCTAACGTCACAGACGTTCCAGATGTCCCATATGTTTCATATGTCCCTAATGTCCCGGGCGTCCCAGATTTCCCATATGTCCCATATGTCCTTAATGTCCCAGGCGTCCTAAATGTCCTATTTGTCCTTAACGTCTCAGACGTCCCAAACGTTTTAGATGTCCCATATGTCCTTAATTTCCCAGACGTCCCAGATGTCCCATATGTCTCATATGTCCCTAATGTCCCAGGCGTTATAAATGTCCCATATGTTCCATATGTCTCTAATGTCCCAGGAGTCCTAAATGTCCCATATGTCCTTAACGTCCCAGACGTCCCAGACGTCCTAGATGTCCCATATGTCCTTAACGTCCCAGACGTCTCAAATGTCCCATATGTCTCTAACGTCCCAGATGTCCCATAAAGTCACATATGTCCCTAATGTCCCAGGCGTCCTAAATGTCCCATATGTTCCATATGTCCCTAATGTCCCAGGAGTCCTAAATGTCCCATATGTCCTTAACGTCCCAGACGTCCCAGACGTCCTAGATGCCCCATATGTCCTTAACGTCCCAGACGTCTTAAATGTCCCATATGTCCCTAACGTCCCAGACGTCCTAAATGTCCCATATGTTCCTAACATCCCAGATGTCCCAGCTGTCCCATATGTTCCATATGTCCCTAATGTCCCAGGCGTCCCAGATGTCCCATATGTTCCATATGTCCCTAATGTCCCAGGAGTCCTAAATGTCCCATATGTCCTTAACGTCCCAGACGTCCCAGACGTACTAGATGTCCCATATGTCCTTAACGTCGCAGACGTCCCAGATGTCCCATATGTCCCTTACGTCCCAGGCGTCCCAGATGTCCCATATGTTCCATATGTCCCTAATGTCCCAGGAGTCCTAAATGTCCCATATGTCCTTAACGTCCCAGACGTCCCAGACGTTCTAGATATCCCATATGTCCTTAACGTCCCAGACGTCCTAGACGTACTAGATGTCCCATATGTCCTTAACGTCGCAGACGTAACAGATGTCCCATATGTCCCTTACGTCCCAGACGTCCCAGATGTCCCAGCTGTCCCGTATGTCCTTAACGTTCCAGACATCCCAGACGTCCTAGATGTTCCATATGTCCCGAACGTCTTAGACGTCCTAGATGTCCTATATGTCCCTAACGTCACAGACGTTCCAGATGTCCCATATGTTTCATATGTCCCTAATGTCCCGGGCGTCCCAGATTTCCCATATGTCCCATATGTCCTTAATGTCCCAGGCGTCCTAAATGTCCTATTTGTCCTTAACGTCTCAGACGTCCCAAACGTTTTAGATGTCCCATATGTCCTTAATTTCCCAGACGTCCCAGATGTCCCATATGTCTCATATGTCCCTAATGTCCCAGGCGTTATAAATGTCCCATATGTTCCATATGTCTCTAATGTCCCAGGAGTCCTAAATGTCCCATATGTCCTTAACGTCCCAGACGTCCCAGACGTCCTAGATGTCCCATATGTCCTTAACGTCCCAGACGTCCCAGATGTCCCATATGTTCCATATGTCCCTAATGTCCCAGGCGTCCCAGATGTCCCATATGTTCCATATGTCCCTAATGTCCCATGAGTCCTAAATGTCCCATATGTCCTTATCGTCCCAGACGTCCCAGACGTCCTAGATGTCCCATATGTACTTAACGTCCCAGACGTCTTAAATGTCCCATATGTCTCTAACGTCCCAGATGTCCCATATGTTCCATATGTCCCTAATGTCCCAAGCGTCCTAGTTGTTCCAAATGTCCCTAACGTCCCAGACGTATTAAATGTCCCATATGTCCCTAACATCCCAGACGTCCCAGCTGTCCCGTATGTCCCTAACGTCCCAGACGTCCCAGATGTCTCATATCTCCCATATGTCCCTAATGTCCCAAGCGTTATAGATCATCCATATGACCCTAACGTCCCAGACGTCCTAAATTCCCCATATGTCTTTATGGTCCCAGACGTCCTAGACGTTCTAGATGTCTTATATGTCCTTAACGTCCCAGACGTCCCAGATGTCCCATATGTCCCTAACGTCCCAGACGTCCCAGATGTCCCATATGTTCCATATGTCCCTAATGTCCCAAGCGTCCTAGATGTTCCAAATGTCCCTAACGTCCCAGACGTCCTAAATGTTCCATATGTCCCTAACGTCCCAGACGTCCTAAATGTCCCATATGTCCCTAACATCCCAGATGTCCCAACTGACCCTAACGTCCCAGACGTCCCAGATGTCTCATATGTCCCAAAGATCCCTAATGTCCCAGGCGTCCTAGATGTCTCATATGTCCCTAACGTCCCAGACGTCCTAAATGTCCCATATGTCCCTAACATCCCAGACGTCCCAGCTGTCCCGTATGTCCCTAACGTCCCAGACGTCCCAGATGTCTCATATGTCCCATATGTCCCTAATGTCCCAAGCGTTATAGATCATCCATATGTCCCTAACGTCCCAGACGTCCTAAATGTCCCTAACATCCCAGACGTCCCAGCTGTCCTGTATGTCCCTAAAGTCCCAGACGTCCCAGATGTCTCATATGTTCCATATGTCCCTAATGTCCCAAGCGTCCTAGATGTTCCAAATGTCCCTAATGTCCCAGGCGTCCTATATGTCCCATATGTCCCTAACGTCCCAGACGTCCTAAATGTCCCATATGTCCCTAACATCCCAGACGTCCCAGCTGTCCCATATGTGCCTAACGTCCCAGACGTCCCAGATGTCCCATATGTTCCATATGTCCCTAATGTCTAAGACGTCCTAGATGTTCCATATGTTGCTAACGTCCCAAACGTCCTAAATTTCCCATATGTCCTTACCGTCCCAGACGTCCCAGCTGTCCCGTATGTCCTTAACGTCCCAGACATCCCAGACGTCCTAGATGTCTTATATGTCCTTAACGTCCCAGACGTCCCAGATGTCCCATATGTCCCTAACGTCCCAGACGTCCCAGATGTCCCATATGTCCCATATGTCCCTAGTGTCCTAGGCGTCCTAGATGTCCCATATGTCCTTAATGTCTCAGGCGTCCTAAATGTCCCATATGTCCTTAACGTCCCAGACGTCCCAAACGTCCTAGATGTCCCATATGTCATCAATGTCCCAGATGTTCCAGATGTCCCATATGTCCCTAACGTCCCAAACGTCCCAGATGTCTCATATGTCCCATATGTCTCTAATGTCCCAGGCGTCCTAGATGTTCCATATGTCCCTAACGTTCCAGACGTCCCAGCTGTCCCGTATGTCCCTAACGTCCCAGACGTCCCAGACGTCCTAGATGTCCCATATGTCCCTAACGTCCCAGATGTCTTAGATGTCCTATATGTCCCTAACGTCCCAGCCGTCCCAGATGTCCCATATGTCCCAAATGTCCCTAATGTCCCAGGAGTCCCATATGTCCCATATGTCCCTAATGTCCCAGGCGTCCTAAATGTCCCATATGTCGTTAACGTCCCAGACGCCCCAGACGTCCTAGATGTCCCATATGTCCTTAACGTCCCAGACGTCTCAGATGTTCCATATGTCCGTAACGTCCCAGACGTCCCATATGTCCCATATGTCCCTAACGTCCCAGACGTCCCAGATGTCCCATATGTCCCATATGTCCCTAATGTCCCAGGCGTCCTAGATGTTCCATATGTCTCTAACGTCCCAGACGTCCTAAATGTCCCATATGTCCCTAACGTCCCAGGCTTCCTAAATGTTCCATATGTCCCTAACGTCCCAGACGTCCTAAATGCCCCATATGTCCCTAACGTCCCAGACGTCCCAACTGTCCCGTATGTCCCTAACGTCCCAGCCGTCCTAAATGACCCATATGTCCCTAACGTCCCAGACGTCTCAGATATCCCATATGCCCCTAACGTCCCAGACGTCCCATATGTCCCATATGTCTCAGGTGTCCCAGATGTCCCATATGTCCCATATGTCCCTAATGTCCAGGCGTCCTAAATGTTCCATATGTTTCTAACGTCCCAAACTTCCTAAATTCCCGATATATCCTTAACGTCCCCAGACGTCCCAGCTGTCCCGTATGTCCCTAACGTCCCAGACATCCCAGACGTCCTAGGTGTCCCATATGTCCCAAACGTCTCAGACGTCCTAGATGTCCTACATGTCTTTAACGTCACAGACGTCCTAGATGTCCCATATGTCCCATATGTCTCTAATGTCCCAGGCGTCCTAAATGCCCTATTTGTCCTTAACGTCTCAGACGTCCCAAACGTCTTAGATGTCCCATATGTCCTTAACGTCCCAGACGTGCCAGATGTTCCATATGTCCCATATTTCCCTAATGTCCCAGGCGTCCTAAATGTCCCAAATGTCCTCAACGTCCCAGACGTCCAAGACGTCCTAGATGTCCCATATGTCCTTAACGTCCCAGACGTGCCAGATGTTCCATATGTCCCATATTTCCCTAATGTCCCAGGCGTCCTAAATGTCCCAAATGTCCTCAACGTCCCAGACGTCCAAGACGTCTTAGATGTCCCATATGTCCTTAACGTCCCAGACGTGCCAGATGTTCCATATGTCCCATATTTCCCTAATGTCCCAGGCGTCCTAAATGTCCCAAATGTCCTCAACGTCCCAGACGTCCAAGACGTCCTAGATGTCCCATATGTCCCTAACGTCCCAGGCGTCCTAAATGTCCTATATGTCCCTAATGTCTTAGACGTCCCAAACGTCCCAGATGTCCCATATGTCCCATATGTCCCTAATGTCCCAGGCGTCCCAGATGTCCCATACGTCCCATATGTCCCTAATGTCCCAGGCTTCCTAAATGTTCCATATGTCCCTAACGTCCCAGACGTCCTAAATGTCCCATATGTCCCTAACGTCCCAGACGTCCCAGCTGTCCCGTATGTCTCTAACGTCCCAGACGTCCTCAATGTCCCATATGTTCCTAACATCCCAGAAGTCCCAGCTGTCCCGTATGTCCCTAAAGTCCTAGACGTCCCAGATGTCCCATATGTCCCATATGTCCCATATATCCCAGGCGTCCCAGATGTCCCACATGTCCCATATGTCCCTAACATCCCAGACGTCCCAGCTGTCCCGTATGTTCCTAAAGTCCTAGACGTCCCAGATGTCCCATATGTCCCATATGTCCCTAATGTCCCAGGCGTTATAGATCATCCATATGACCCTAACGTCCCAGACGTCCTAGATGTCTTATATGTCCTTAACGTCCCAGACGTCTCAGATGTCCCATATGTCCCTAACGTCCCAGACGTCCCAGATGTCCCATATGTCCCTAATGACCCAGGCGTCCTAGATGTTCCATATTTCATCTAATGTTCCAAGCGTCCTAAATGTCCCATATGTCCTTAACGTCCCAGACGTGCCAGATGTCCCATATGTCCCTAACGTCCCAAACGTCCCAGATGTCTCATATGTCCCATATGTCTCTAATGTCCCAGGCGTCCTAAATGTTCCATATGTCCCTAACGTCCCAGACGTCCCAGCTGTCCCATATGTCCCTAATGTCACAGGCGTCCTAGATGTTCCATATGTCCTTAACGTTCCAGACGTCCCAGATGTCCCATATGTCCCTAACGTCCCAGACGTCCCAGATGTCCCATATGTCCCTAACGTCCCAGACATCCCAGATGTCTCATATGTCCCTAATGTCACAGGCGTCCCATATGTCCCATATGTCCCTAATGTCCCAGGCGTCCCAGATGTCCCATATGTCCCATATGTCCCTAATGTTCCAGGCGTCCTAAATGTCCCATATGTCAACGTCCCAGACGTCCTAGACGTCCTAGATATTCCATATGTCCCTAACGTCCCAGACGTCCCAGCTGTCCCATATGTCCCTAATGTCACAGGCGTCCTAGATGTTCCATATGTCCCTAACGTCCCTGACATCCTAAATGTCCTATATGTCCCTAACGTCCCAGACGTCCCAGCTGTCTCGTATGTCCCTAACGTCCCAGACGTCTCAGACGTCCTAGATGTTTTATATGTCCCTAACGGCCCAGACGTCCTAGATGTCCTATATGTCCCTAACGTCCCAGACGTCCCCAGACGTCCCAGATGTCCCATATGTCCCATATGTCCCTAATGTCCCATGCGTCCCATCTGTCCCATATGTCACATATGTCTCTAATGTCCCATATGTCCCATATGTCTCTAATGTCCCAGGCGTCTTAAATGTCCCATATGTCCCTAACGTCCCAGAC
>CALNHX010006710.1:0-84809 GCA_940337035.1 Agriotes lineatus
TACTATATATTTTTAAAACAAGCCAACAAAATGCCAGATAAACCGGTCACGCGCTCCACTGCTGATGAGGAAGCTTTAGTGACCAGATGTGTTGAGAAGATTCTAAATTCTCCTGCTGTAATTCAAAGCCTTTCCGAGAAACTCGGTAATGAGCTCCTTCGTCGTTTCAAGGATGAACTTAAAATATATGAAAATCGGGTTAAAGAATTAGAAGCGGAATTAGAAAAAGTGAAGAAGGATACCATCTGTGCACAGGACAACTTAGAGCAATATACTAGACGCAATAGTCTACGTATATTTGGGATATCGGAGAACAAAGGTGAGAATACTGACGATATTGTTATAAAAATCTGCAAAGAAAAGCTGCAATTGGACATAAAACCAGATCAGATAGACTGCAGTCATCGATTACCCGCCAGAGAGCCTTATCACAAACCCATCATAGTGAAATTTGTGCACAGAAATACAAAACAACTGGTTTTTAGCAAGAAAAAACTTCTGAAAAATAGTCGAGTAGTAATTAAAGAAGATCTAACGCGACTCCGACATCAGTTACTGAAGGAAGCGGCTAAGAAGTATAGTGCTAAAAATGTGTGGAGTAGTGAGGGCAAAATTCTTGTTAAAACTGCTGACGGAATTAAACAAATTAGAAGTTTAGAAGACTTAATAAACGATAAGGCTTAATCTCTACAGCTGCTACGATGCTTGTATTGTGACCTTTGGTTTTGCTGTGCTGTAAGTAAGGGATTATCGCTTATCAGCACTCAGGCCTACACGAGCATCTTTGTAAATTTAGCTATCAATTTTTACTTTAAATTTCATTAATTTATCTATTATCTATTTGCTACTACATAAATACTTAGTTTTTGGTAAATAGTTTGTTGATTGTGTAGTAATATTTAATTATTTTTAATTTTATAATTAATTTGAGTTATTGGAATGGTCGTGCTACTTTAATTTACAATGTCATCTAATATTTTAAGAATAGGCCATCTTAACGTTCAATCTTTGTTACCTAAAATTTCAGATTTAAAAGTTTTTATTGAGCAAAATAAAATAGACATACTTACTGTTTCAGAAACTTGGCTTAGTCCTGGCATATTGGATGAATTTGTGCATATCGAAGATTATACTTTCTTAAGAAGGGATCGTGATGGACGAGCAGGGGGTGTTGGTATTTACATACGTCACTCAATTAGACATTCCTTAATTACTATACCACACGATAATATTGAACAAAAGTGGATTATTGTACATCATGGTAAGGAGAAATTGGTCTTGGGATCGTTGTATAATCCACACCAAAGGGATTATGTACACTTTTTAAATGAGTTTGAAAACTCTCTTATTCATTGCTTGCCTTACTCAGATAACATAGTCGCCTTGGGTGATTTTAACATTGATTTTTCTAAATTTGAAAATCCGGCTACCGTAAGCTTACAAAATTTATTAGATTCTATGGACATGCATCAAATCATCAACCAGCCAACCAGAATTACTGCTTCTTCTTCTTCATTAATTGATTTGGTAATCGTGTCAAATTGCTGTTCGACAGCGGGGAGTGGTGTAGTTGACTGTAATTTTTCAGATCACGATTTGTCCTTTGTTGATATATGTACTACAGCTTCTGTTATCACGTCAGTAATGCGTACTTATAGAAATCTGAATGATATAAACCTAAAATTGCTAAAGGATGATCTCTCTTTGATACAGTTTCAAAATCTTTTGTATATTTCGAATATAAATGAGAAATTATCGTTTTTTAATGATAATATTATTGCCCTTTTTGATAAGCATGCTCCCTTAAAAACGAAAAAATTGAGTAACTCTCCTGTACCGTGGTTGACGGATAATTTGAAATTACTCGTTTCATTAAGAAACAAGGCTAAAGCAAAGTTCAAGAGAACTAGGCTACCGCAGCAATGGGAATATTATAAGTCATTACGCAATTTTACTACACTGATGTTCAAACAGGAAAAAAAAGCTTATTTTCATTTTGTTCTTAAAAATAATGGCGTGAAGGAGTTGTGGAAGCGGTTGGGTACCATTGGTCTTGGTAAAACTAAACAAAATCAAATTCCCGACAATTTACTGGATTCCAACAAAATTAATAATTATTTCATACACGGTATTTCTAATGCTGCTAATGTTAATCTGCCCTCCCTTGAAATGTACGATAGTAATGCCTATAAAAGCTTAAATTTTACTACAGTTGATAGTGAAGATATACAGAAAATTATATTAGGTATTAAGTCAACTGCTTTGGGTAGTGATGGCATTGATATTAACATGATTCAGTTGTGTTGTCCAAATATAATTCCGTATGTAACGCATTTAATAAATTCATGTATTATTGATGGTATATTTCCACAGTGCTGGAAGAATGCCATAGTCAAACCAATACCGAAAATTAAACAACCATCAGAATTTAAAGATTTGAGGCCGATAAGCTTGCTTCCCGTACTGTCAAAGGTCATGGAGAAGGTAATGAATAAACAGATTGCTGACTATGTTGATAGTAATAATATCTTACCTGCAGTACAATCTGGATTTAGGTCGGGTTATAGCTGTACAACTGCTCAGCTAAATGTCACAGACGATATTCTTACTGCTGCGGATCAAGGCAAAATTACTGTTTTGGTTCTTTTGGACTTTAGTAAAGCCTTCGATACCGTTAATCATGAGACATTGCTGACAATTTTAAAATTTATCGGTTTTGGTGCAAACGCTATTGCTTTAGTTGCGAGCTACTTAACTGGGCGAACACAAATGGTACAGTTGGCAAACACTTACTCTGAAATATTACCCATAACGCAAGGGGTTCCCCAAGGTTCCACTTTAGGGCCTTTGTTGTACTCAATATATACGTCAACTTTCATGAAGAATATAAAGTTTTGCAAAACACATATATACGCTGATGACACTCAACTATACTACTCCTTTAACATGCCTGATCTTGATGAGGCAATATATAAAATAAATTCAGATTTGCAGTATATCTGTGAGGTTTCCAGACAGCATTCCCTGAGAATTAATCCAGACAAATCATCTGTCTTACTGTTTGGTAATAAAAATGTCTGTAGTCTTTTGGCTAATTCTGTAAATGTTTATGTTGATCATGTAAGAATACCTGTGGTAGATAAAGTAAAAAGTCTCGGTCTTATTTTAGATAACACTTTCCGTTACAGAGATCAGATAACCAAATACATTTCTCAGGGCTATATGCATCTTAGGAAACTATACCCTCACAGGTCGTACTTAAACATCACAATTAAAAAGATACTTTCTGAAACTTTTGTGCTTTCCCAATTTAATTACTGTGTTCCAGTCTACCACCCAGCTATCGACAAGGTGACTGCGGACAAAATTCAGAAAGTTCAAAATGCGTGCCTTCGTTTCATCTATGGCATAAGAAAATTCGAACACATATCTCATAAACTGACGGATGCCAGCTGGTTAACTATGTATAATCGAAGGCTACTTCAATGTTCAACTCTTTTTTATCAAATTTTAATTAATAAATGTCCGCCGTATTTATACAACAAAATCACTTTCAGGACAGACGTACATAATCTTAATACTCGATTCCGAGGCCTAATTTCGCCGCCGCAGCACTCTACTGTCCGTTTTGAAAGATCTTTTTCTTATCAAATATATAATATTTACAATAAGGTATTGAAGGATTACATATCCCTTAATTTTGCACAATTTAAATACAAAATGCGTCACGACTTATTCCGCAATCAGTTAGGATGCAATTAGCTTGGGCAATTAAGTAATTAAATAATGTGTTTGTCAACTTCCTTTAATTGTACTAGGTTTAATATATTATAGTTGTTTACTTTTAATTTAGTCTAAACACTATTGTAGACTTGATCGTTACAGATACTAGTTAATTTAATTTAGGCAGTTTTTCAAATTTACTCTCATTTATTTTATCAGGGTTTGGATGGAAGATCAGAGGGGTGGGATATCCTACTACCAGCTGAATCCCGCCTTGTGGTTACCCGTTTGAGTTGATAGTGCTTTTCCTATGTCATTTCTCTTTTTTGTGTATTTGCTCAAGGGTAATAAAGAAAATTATTATTATTATTATTATTATTATTTAAGGTGTAGCGCTAACAGACAGACACAAATCGACAGACAGACCGACAGAGTTGTTGAAAAAACGTGAAAATCTGAATAAGAAGAAATAATCGGAAGAAGATTTTTCCACAATTACAATACAGAGTGGCTAGGAAAACCCCGGCCACTTTTCCAACTATTAACACCAGCTATCGCTATTTTTGACAATGTTTAGGTATTTAAATTAAAATTAGCTAGGCTGCTTTCTACTGTCAATTCCAAAATTAAATTCTGCTGTAAAACTGACAGCGAAGTTGATGTGAATACGAATCTCCAACAACGTATTGCTATTGTGAAATGGTTTTATAGAGCGCAAATAGGTCATTCTACCAGAATGACGGTACAAATAGTGCAATATCGTTGGCGTCAAACTTATGCGAATCGCCCACCACCAGCTTGTAGTAACATAATTACAATTGTTGCTACATATGAACTAATTTCAGTAGTCCACTTGGATTTTGCGTTGCTGTCGGTGTTTAATTTTCTTTACAAAAGCGCCATCTCTTGACCGCCACAAGAATAGTGGCCGGGGTTTTCCTAGTCGCTCTGTATTTCCTTCGTCTCAGGCGAGGTGATTAAAATTAAACACATCCAAAGTAAAAATAATCGAATTGTATAGAGTCGAAAATTAAAACAATCAGTTCAAAATGTAAAAATTCTAAAGTTCAAAGGCGTGAATGGATCAAAGAAGCAACGAAAATTCGATAGAAAAGGTAAAATATCCAAAGTAAAAATGATCGAATTGTATAGAGTCGAAAATTAAAACAATCAAAAGTTCAAAATGTAAAAATTCGAAAGTTCAAAGAAGCGAATGGATCAAAGAAACAATGAAAATTCGATAGAAAAGTAAAACCTCCAAAGTAAAAATGATCGTATTGTTTAGAGTCGAGAATTAAAAGTATCAGAAGTTCAAAATGTAAAAATTCGAAAGTTTAAAGAAGTGAATGGATCAAAGAAGCAATGAAAATTCGATAGAAAAAGTAAAACCCTCAAAAGTTGATTAAGTAAGAAGTCAAAAGTCAAAACATTCGAAAGCTGAAACAGATTGAATTCGAAAATGCCGACTTATATTGAGTTATACGTATATACAGTGAATTTATTATACATAACGCGCAATGTGGCATTCCCGTTTCCATAAGGACTTGATTGTTACTATTGGTTTCTAAGGGTACGTCACGCCATGTGTAAATGCGTTTATTTTAAAATGCAATATATGAACCGTAATTTTATTGAAAAAGAAGCATCAGAAAGAACAACAGGGCATGTGGTACCTAATAACCCACATACACACATACTTGCTGTAAATTGAAGTCTTTATACTATTTGATCAACAGAATTCCTTTCCCCGTACAATATATTATGTTTTTACATACTCAGTAACGTTTCCATATTGCATTTTAAAATAAACGCATTTACACATATTGCGCGTTATAATAAACTCCCTGTATATTGCCACTTTTTTACAGCTCTCTTGACCGTGTATCACATCCCGAACGCCACTCCTTCTTATCGTGCCACGCATCTTCACTTAGATCTCGTCATTCCATCGCCTTTTTTACTCCGTCACCCCATCTTGTTCTGGGCCTCCCCCATTTTCTTCTTCTATTCTTCCTTCGGCAACCGCTCTTCCCCGATTCGTTTCATATGGCCGTACCAGGACAGTTGTTTCTTTTCGATAGTGTCTATTAGCGTTACTTCTACCCTCATTCTCTCTCTGATAGTTTCAGTTCTTACTCGGTCTAATAAGGTGACACCACATCTCCTTCAGTAGCTATTTTCCACTGCATGTATTCTTTTTTTCATATTTTGATTTAATGTCCATATCTCTGACCCATATGTCACACACTCTCTATACTAACGTTTTAAACATGCATATTTTTGTCTCCTTTCGGATCTCTTTATTCCATAGTAAGGAATTTAGTTTACTACTTATAGCTCGTCCTATTCCTAGTTTTTCCATTATATCTCTCTCATCTCTACCGTCCTCATTTAGTATGACGCCTAGATATTTATATTCATTTGTACTATTTATTACACCTTTATCTGTTAATAATTGTTGCCCTTTTTTACCTATCGTCATATATTGAGTCTTTTCCGTATTAATCTCCAGGCCCCATTTCTTGTACTCGTCCATAAGTTTTCCTATCATATTGAGTTAATAGTTAAAAAAAATCAAAAGACGAAAAATCGAGGCTGATACTTAAAAAAATCAAGAGTCGATACTTGAACCATAGTACGTTTACAATTTGTAACGTAAATATTTTTAAGGTAGAATTTCGTAGGCAAATTTGTCATATAAAAGTTACAACAGGCGGTTGAAAGCCGGTATTTAGAACGTGATTATTCTGGGAAGATAGACGTACTGGAATTTCACGGAAGCACAAAGGTAAATGTATGCAGGGTTTACCTTGTAGGCCGAAAAATTGGGCGAAACAGATGGCGGAAACATATGTGGATTTGGCGGACGCGTCCACGCTTGGCCTTTTTGCAGGCTGCCCTCTGATTTTGTTGCCCATTCGTTTCTTGGACCAAAACAGGCTGTCGTTGCTGCTCCTATTTTTGCACCTACTCGCACTTGTTTCGTTCTCCCTTACGTCGAAATGAAAGATCACGCTAGGTGAACAACATAATGCTCACACCTCACAAAAGATGCCAACTTCTGTCCTCTCGCCTCTGCCACTCTCATGACGATAAAACTATAATAATAGATAAAAAAATATAGTAGCGATATTTGGTAAACAGTACCCAATACACACTCGGTTATAAAAATTAGGCTAAAAGTACTAGCCGGTTGGAGCAAATTCCTTTAGTAGGGTTGTAAATATATTTGAAATCATTTGCGAGATGTCGACCGCTTGACAAATTTTGGCGTGTGAAACCTACAATTTTCAAGAATACATAGCAGTATGGAGCAATTATGCATTGTCACGTTCATGTACGTGACTTAGAAGTCTAAAATTAGGAGTTGCTCTGATAGGGTTATTAAAAATTTTGAGAGCACCTACCGAGTTTTCTTAACCTTATAAGACTTAAGGTGTGCTGTAAAAGGCAAAAAATAAATGCAATTATTTCTACTTAAGTGTGCTTATTAATCTCGCAACAGTAATTTTAGTTTTCGTCTACAAGTGTATCTTGACTAAAAGGATTGTCAGTCACCCAGACTTTAGACGAATTCGCGACAACTTTGATAAAGTTAAGAGTCGACATACAAAAAATTTCAAAGTTGCAAAATTTAATTGAATTCGAAAATACCAAGTTAAAGAAAATACAAAAACTGAGAAAGTCAAAATTCAAAATAGTTAAAGTTTTGGAAGTCGAAGCTGATAATTGAAGTAATCGAGACTCGATAGTGTGTATGTATGTATGTATGTGTTGTCGATAACCTCATTTTACCTTGCGGTGTAGAGGCTGGTGCTTTATAAGTTTGGGTCTGGCGGAACATACAATGTTCAGCTTGCCCCAGATTCGGGTTACAAAGTTAAAGCGCGCCGTTTGTGCCATTGTGTGAGGTGTATGTATATCTTGGTGATGTGTTGACCCTGTTACTCTATCTCTTAGGTCTGTGGTTCTGAGTAGAGCACAGTTAATTTGGTGCCCAACTGTGAATGGTCTCACAGAGCCCGATTCCAATCCCTAAGACTGCGGAAAAATTCCGGCCCCTGCGAGATTCGAACGGATGACGTTCTTAATGCAAGCCTAGCGCTTTCCCAACTGCCCCACCTGGCTTCTCGACTCGATAGTGAAGAAATCAAGTATCTCTAAAGTTCACAAAATCGAAAACTGCAAACTGTCGAAAAGGTGGAAAGTCGAAAAATTCGAAATAGGGAAAGTTGAAGCTGGTTGTCGAAAAGGTGGAAAATCGACAAAGGCAAAGTTGGAAGTTCAAAATTGAAACAATCGAAAGAACTTAAACAGCGTAAATGTTGAATTATAAAGAGTAAAACGTTAATCAGAGGTTAAAAGTATGACAATTCAAAATTCGAAAAAAAGTAGCCAATAACTGAGGCCATAGAAATTCGATAGTTAAATAGGTAAAAACTTGAAGTTGATAGTTAAAACTCGAGAGTCAAAAGATTCGGAAAAGTTTGAATACGTGTGTAGAGTTAACAATTAACCAAGACAAAAGATAAAAACTAGGCCGATAGTGGAAACAATCGAAAGTTCAACAATAGCAGAAAATAAAACTCGAAAAGTGACAAAAATTTCAAATTGTCGAAGAGGTAGAATGTCCAAAACCTTTAAAATTGGAAAGTTGAAGCTGATAATCGAAAAAGTGGAAAATCGAATTGCATAGAATAAAAATCGGGAGCGTGCTCCCCTAGACTTTCTCGCATTCGCCTTGTTTTCTAGCAAATTTGAAAAGTTTATTGCAATGTATATACATACAGCGATAAAATTACATTTTCAGGTAACCACTACCTGTTTAGGTAAAGTGCCGCTTTAGGTTAACCTATCATACTGAAATTTTATATCTGGGAGTTTTTCTCAATAATAAATGTATGTGCAAAATTTCGTGCAAATACCTTGAAGCAAACTGGTACTTTACTTGAATGGATACCGCTACCTGTTTAGTTAAAATGCCACTTCCGGTTAACCTATCATGCTGAAATGTAATATCTGGTAGTTTTTCTACATAATAAATGTATGTACAAAATTTTGTTCAAATATCTCGAAGAAAACTGGTACTTTACTTGAATAGGTACCGCTACCTGTTTAGGTAAAGTGCCACTTCCCGTTAACCGATTTCGCTCAAAATTTGACAAGAATCTACAAATTTTGAATAATGACTATGTACCTAATTTCAAGGGTCTAGCTTATTTCGTTTTTAAGTTATCGTGTTCACACACACACACACACACACACACACACACACACACACACACACACACACACACACACACACACACACACACACACACACACACACACACACACACACACACACACACACACACACACACACACACACACACACACACACACACACACACACACACATACACACACACAGACATAATTCGAAAAATGGTTTTTTCGGACTCTAGGAGGTCTAAAAGTCAAGATTCGTCAAAATCTCGAAGTCGATTTTTTTGACGATTACAATACTTTCTCTATACTACCGTATGCAAGAAAGTAAAAAACTAGAAGCATCAAAAGTTGAAAGGCTAGCCATTCAAAAGGTCAACTAAAGCATTAAATAACTGAAGTGATAGAAGTTCGATAACTGAAAAAGTAAAAAACTCAAAGGTTTATAAGGTTGAGAGTCGGAAAAGAAACCAGCTTGTGTCAAGTTGCAATCCAAAAATTGGAGGGTGGTAAAGCGGCTAGCCAGCCATCGGATTCAGCCTGGAAGCTCAGCTTCGAATCCCACCAATTGCGATGTCTTTTTTGTTTCTAAATTAATGTAATTCGCATTACTAAGTATTTCTTCTTACTGTTTCAGTATTGTTAGAGACATTAAGTTATTTTTATTTATTTTGTGCATAATTTTGAACACTTCTATCGTAATTCGATCTAGCAAAAGTTGTTTTTATTTCGGTGAGCTTTCTTAATAGTCTTTTTTATTTGCTTTTCCCCTTTGTCAATTGTGTTTCATAGTTTGTTAAATGACATTCTTAGTAAAACGTCAAAGTTATTTATGTCAAATTGGAATGGCATGAATGATGAAGACTGTATTAAAGACGTTAAAAAAAAATTCTCCAATCTTCAAGTAGGTATAAACAAAAAACATTTTCCTTTTTTCAAATGACTTTCATAAAACGTTGTTTTGTGTAGACGAAAACTAAAGCAAAGTTGAAATTATATATATCCATATTTAACGGATAAGTCTGTAATTTAGACACCCTGTACAACACCTGTAGTAGGTATATCAATTGCGGCTTGTAATAACCGATTTTTTCTCCAGTAAAATACCATTGTGGCTTTGAATAAACACACAGCCAACATAAGTCTCATTAATGAGATGCTCATTAGGCCATGTATAGATCGCTAATTAATAACTTTGCCTACTAATGAGTTGATTTGTCATATTTTACACATTCCCAACAGTCTTCAGGCCCATAAAGCTATCTAAACGTCGATATTAGCAATAAATCGAGCCGGGCCGGAAAATGGTCAGACGGGCCGCAGTCATCACGCAATCACAGTCGTGGAACAAGGGCTTCGGTATCTTCAAAAGAGCCCCTCGACCTCTATAAATTTGGCCTCTCCCCCACTTAACTATGGCTAATTTGGGCCGATTTTTTATACGTATGACCGCGCCACAACTGCGTTTCGTTCGAGAGGGTGCCCGACGCAATTTCGAGGAACGCGGCTTATGGCTCTTAAGGATAATTTTCATGACAAAATGTGATAGATTGATTAGGAGATTAAGCCAGTTCCGTGGCCGTGTTTGTACTGTTATGATGGATAGCACAGTTATCACGCAATTATTGTGCATTTTGGGTTTGCCTCGTGGTCGAGCAGGTACCCAGACGGGGTTTTAATTGTCCGTTTTTCATTCTGAGCCGCAGTTGAACTTTACTGCCCCTAATCTATTTTCGACTGCCGAGGATATTATAGTTTCGCGATTTTTTGTTTATTTTTCTCATTATAGTTTGTCTTCCACGTCAATTTACCGTAAAACCTTATTACGTTTTCTAATTTGTCTTCTGGTTCGGCTAATACTTTCTAGAACTCGTCCATTTCGGATACACAGCCGGATGATTGTTAACTGTTCTATTTAATTTGGCGCTTTCGGCGCTTTAACAAACCACGACGCGAAATAAATCTATTTGTATTACTACTGCGGTTTTTATGTGCAGGCATTGGCAAAAGCATTTTAATTTATTTACATTTAGGAAACTATAATAAACTTACTGAAAGAGAATGTAACAATTTTTTCATATACAGAGTGCCCATTTTGCCATTCCCGTCCTGAAGATTAATGTTATTTATGAAAAAAAATCAAAATGGTTAATTTGTGCCGTAATTCATTTTTGATTAATAAAACTGGATATGCACTAAGTCGGCGCTGGATTGTAACATGTGTTGCCTGTTTTCAACTTTTTCCACTGTCAGTTTCAACTTTGCAATTTTCGAGTTTTTGGACATTTTACTTTTTCGACAACTTAAAATTTTCGTCTGCGTCGCCTTTTAAGTTTTTTAACTATTGTTGAATTAATGACTTACAGTTGTTGCGATAATCAACCTTGTTTCCGTCTTTTGACTTTTTTCTTAACTTTTAACTCGACACATGTCGCAAAACATTTTTCAATTACCGAATCTTTTGACTTTCGACTCTTAACTGTCAGATTTTGAGTTTTTAATTTTTTTAATTATCGAATTGCTATCGCTTCAATTATTGACTGCTTCTTTTGAACTTTTGAATTGTCAAACCTTCAACTTCTGATTCTTCTTTTTTACTCTATATAATTCCATGTTTTCGACGTGTGATTTATGTATTTCAATTTTGAGCTTTGATTTTGATATTCCCAGTTTTTTATGAATTTTTGGTGATTTTACTTTATCAACGATCTAGTAGTAATTTTCAGCGTTAACTTTCAATCTCTCGAATATTTCGACTTCCAACTTATTCAATTTTCCATTCTTTAACTTTTCAATTACTCATTGAATTTCCATTTTCGATTATCAGCTTCAACTTTACAATCTAAGAATTTTTAGATTTTACACCTTGAAAATAAGAAATTTGTGTCAAGTTTTAAAGTGTTCACTTCTACTATCGAATTTGGGTTACTTCGACTTCTGGAACTTTTGAATCTTTCGACTTTTGACTTCGTTAGCGTTTGCTTTTTCTAAGTTCAACTTAATACAAGCTGATATTTCGAATTTAATCGTTCTCAACTTTAGAATCTTTTGACTTAATCAACTACAGAGTTTTTTAGTTTTCCTATGGAATTTCCACTGCTTCAATTATTGGCTTCTTTGTACTTTAGAATTTTAAGGGCCGATTTCATAATCAATTTTAAAGCTTCATTTAACTGAAGTAATGTTAGAATGTGCATGACGCCATATGTAACACATTGCACACTGTGCACATTCTAATGTCACTTCAGTTAAATGGAGCTTTAAAATTGATTATGAAATCGGCCCTAAGACTCCTTGATTCTGAATTTACAGTTCGATAATTTCTACTTTGGATTTCTTCATTTTTAATCACGTCGACTCAGGCGAAGTATTGTAAGTGGGAAAAATTAAGATTTCTTCAGATAAGTCAGGGCCCCTAGATGGCGAAAAACATGTTTTTTCAACCCCGTGGTCTGTCTGTCTGTCTGTCTGTTAGCGCTGGTGGACAAAGTTAAATTTAAATTCGATTTCTACGATAGATACTGCTCGAGGTTGCTTTATGATCGTGGAACGACTTCTGTTTATATTACAAACATATCTAATTTAAAGAATATTGTGGTTGTAAGTACTGTGTAATAAATTGACTTTTCAAGACATGGTGGCCATCAACTAATCCCTATATTTATATCTCGAAAATCGTTCAATAAAACTAAAAATATGTTTAAGAATATTATTATTTCAGGAAATTAGTGTAAATACATAATTTAAAAATACTCTAACAGTCTAAAGAAATGAAGATATTTAAGTTTAAATTTTATGAGTGGAAGCGAGAATTTTAAGGAGAGTAAGGTAATGTCACGCACGATGGATGTAAAGACGATTATTTAAAAACTGTTTTTTGGAGGAATACGATATTGTGCATGCGAATTATGTGTCTACCTTGCTCGAAATGCTGTCTGTAAAATATAGTGAGTACGAAACAATAATTTTAGCAGTCTAAACGTAAAATCCAGTTTGAATGTCTCAATATCTTGTTTATAGCATTATTAATTTTTCGAAAGTGATTCGTTACATGAAAAAAATATTCGAACGCAACAAGACTTTACAA
The DNA here is from genome assembly GCA_940337035.1 of Agriotes lineatus. Classification (NCBI taxonomy): domain Eukaryota; kingdom Metazoa; phylum Arthropoda; class Insecta; order Coleoptera; family Elateridae; genus Agriotes; species Agriotes lineatus. Next base: position 13,019 of record CALNHX010006710.1, read on the forward strand.
AATTACTTTTCTAGGTTGACAGTTAGAAAACATCAGTGCTTACATGCTTCTTCTAACTTCAGACGTTTTGAAACATTTAAAAAAGTAAACGAAACTATTTGTTTATTTCGAGAATAACAAATCTTTAAATTAGCTATTAACTTGATCGCCAACAAGTTAACTCTGTTATACTATTGCTTTACTAAACGGGTAATTATTTTTATTCATATAATGTGCTATCTAGGTAATTCGAAATTTTCAAAAACATACTTTCCTCTTCCTGGAGGTATCAGAAGCGCACTTCGTAGTTACATTAAGTGTATAAGATAAGTCAAATTCCTATGTCGCATAATGTATTATATGACAGAAGTACACTATAGCTACGTTAAACATATAAACTAGGTCAAATTACTCTGGCATACTGTATTATATGTTGGAAACACTTCGTTAAGCATATCAGATAGGTCAAATTGCTGTGTTGCATAATATATTGTATGTTAGACGTTAATCATATAATATAGGTCAAATTGTTGTGCCCCATAATGTATTATATGTTTATATGTATGTGTATATTGTATATTTTAGAAATACACTGTAGTTAGTTACCTTAATCATAGGTCAACGTGATTCCTTTTTTATTAAAACGCTGAAATTGCACTAAGTTGGATTGTAAGATATCTTACCTCTTTGCAAATCTTCGGGAGGAGGGATGATGAAATGGGCACTCTGTTTATTCTTTCCGTCAAATAAATACAAAGTGAACAGGTTAAAGAAAAAATTCTGTTTATTATTGCTTTAACTCAAGAATTATTAACCACTGGTTAGATGAAAATGCCTTTAAAGTTTTACCCTTGGCGAAAATAGGCATATTTTGGACATAATAGATACCGCGTAGGGTGAACATATTAAAAAGGAATAATTCGTCTATTTTTCTTTAACTCGAGGACTATTAGTTAGATGAACGGTAATATTTTACACACTTTAAAAATTAAATTTTGTCTATTCTTGTTTTATCTTAAATTCGTTACAAATTACATATTTACTTTTACTCTTAACCACAGATACATATGAAATAAATAAATAAGAAACTCCAAGACCTGATTTATCTAAAATTTGTAGCTTGAATTTGAAGTTTTTGAAGTAATCGCTGTAGAAATATAATATTTTAAACGTTTAAATTAAATTAGGTCTTCAAATTGTTCACGAGTTTCTGATCCAATGATCTAACGTCACCAAAGTACGTACACCTAATTAATCTCCAGAACTACTTAGATGCTTTTTAAAGTGTATAAGATGTATCTCTGTGACAGTTTAGGTTATAATAATAATTGCTTAATGTTAAGAAATAATGGTAGCATATGATATATCACCATCTACAATGTTTCAACCAGTTCAACGTTATTAATTACCAGTTCGACTATTTTACACTGGCAGGTGGGTAAAGTTAATTACTTGTATATCACCAGCGTTTCTTTCTAACATTATGCACCTAATACAACATATGTTACTGCCTGTCTCATAAAAGAGATCGATTGATTTTCCAAAGTAGCGCAGGAAGCAATTCCCTTGAGTATTCCTTGCTCAATACTGGGTACTTATGAAAAACAGCCTTGTAGGTTAACTCATAAACGAGCTACAAAAGTTTGGAAAGGTTTGAAGCAAAATTTAATTGAAAAACTTTTCAAAATATTGTTTAGTTGACTTTTTTCATAGCCATTTTTTGCATTTTGTACTTTTACAGAGCTGGTATACAATTTTTATTTAATAGTAATTTTTTATAGCGATATGGATATGTGTCATATACATTTTCAAAAAGTAGTAAGAAATGAAAAGTAGTTGTAAATAATAAAGTAAACATTGTTTTTTCCTTAAATTGCATAAGAATGCATGCTTCAGTTAGGAAATTTAAAAGTTTTCGATGCTGCCACAGAAAGCGTTATTTAATTAAATAATTTCCCCTGACATATTTTATGATTATTTTTTTACTTACTGTTGTTTTTGTTATATTCTACAGAGTACAATGTATATCTGTGACTTCGTCTGGAGTTTGTTTTTTCATAGTATTTACTTAATTGAAAATCGTACGACACTCATTAATGACCAATAGAAAAATTAGTTCACGAGCCGTAACCAAGACAATAACAAAATTTCTTGGAAATTTTTTGTAGGTAGATTAGCCTAACTGTGAGGGCTTGTATTGTTACGATTTTCTAACCGAATCTGCATTCGAGCATTAATTCATATCCAGAAATTATTTTTCGTGCATTCCAACAACGTCCTAATTTGCCCTCGCGTCCCGCTCGGGCAAATTAATACGACGTTGTTGGAATGCACTCAAAAAATTTCCGGAAAGAATTAATGCTCTTATGAGATTATATGTGATAATTTCTAAGTCTTCCATTGCAAATCAAGCCATCTGCTAGCTAATATTTAATTTTAACATTACATGCACAAACAGCTCAAAACCAGCCTAAAGCCTTCAGGCATGTGTGCCGATTCACAGTACAAAAAGCAAATGAAGCTGTTGACAACTTTTAAACGCGCATTTTATATAACGCCCACGAATACTCTATTTAATTTTTCTAGCAACTAACGGGCTTGTAAGCTAGAAGATTTATAGGAGAACATAATTAAGCAATATAATAAATAAATTACTTCATTTTAGAACTCCCAATGTTAACTGCTCGAAACATGTGTTCCATGCAATATTTTTATTATAACTACCGTTAACGAACTTACTGATGTGTATTTATGGACGTTATATATGGTTAAAGTAAAAAACCTAATAATTGCAAACTTTGTATTCATTTGTTTCAGTTCAATTACGTTTTTGCGACTAAAAGGAAAGAAGTGTGTGAAAATAAAGAAAAGTGTCGTTTTTCTTAGGACGTTTTCTAAAATAATAAATTAAATGTTCTTGTATAACTGACAAAATTATTTGTCGTATTAGTAACTCGACATTCTCTGATGAAGGGCTTACGTGCAATGGTTAGTTTGGTTTTCAAAACGTATCCTTTTTATCGATATCTTATATTAGAATTTAGACATTTAACTATTGTTCAGGTGTATTACAGTGTCCAAAACGATGGGTTTCTCCGCATAACCCTAATTTACGAACTGTATCGATACATAAACCCTCCTGTCTGGGTGGCTCCGAATTCTACCAAATGTGCATACAGCGATCCCCCTTCTGATGCTTGATACATATCTAAATTGCGGAGTAATTGTCGAGCGGTGGTTAAAAGAGCTTGAAATTGTCCCTGGGTGATATTTACATAGAACCCTCTGTCGCCCACATTGCCTAATTAACCATGAGATGATCTCTACTGCACCACCCGCCCCTGGGGACCTCCTGCTAAAGATGCTTATTGCATAAAAATATACGCGCGTCCCTTGACGAATAATTACTACTTTGGGGCGATTCGACATGCTTTTGGGCCGTCATTTAATTAGTTTTTTACATATGACTTCCTGGCGCTCAAAGACTTGGCCCACAAACATACCGACTGGCTTTTCAGCCCTCGCTATTGAATTCAGCGATAGTTCAATATTAGATAACATTCCCAACTAGTTTTCTAATTGCATTTTCATTTCCGCCTATATCTAAAAATATGATAAGTAAAGGGCATGTTGAATGTTACGTTAGAGTTTAAAGTTAGAAAACCCTTCAAATGAAATACAATCTCATCTAGATTTAGTCATAACATAAAGTTTTATCTTTAAAATTGTTTTGAAAGATGTTTATTAATTTCAGAAATCACATATGAGAATATTACATGCGTAAGCTTTAGTTTCTTATAATGAGGTTGTTTATCAGACATATCGACCACGATTTATAGAAAGTTGATGTTTTTCCTGAATGTTAAGGTGATGCGAGTGTGCTTTTCACTTCAACTTTAACTAGAAACTTTATCCAGCGGTAGATGTCTTCGTGTGTTGACAATATTTTCATGTGAAGAAAACGGTAACATCAATTATTTCACTGTTCTAACGTAAAAATAACTAAACTATTTTAACTAAAAGATCATAAATTGCTTGATTTTAAGTTGCCTTGGTACATGTATTGCTAAGGTCCACGTTGAGGTGCCTTATATATGCTATGTACCTTCAGGTATAGTGATATTAATATGAATTATATGTTTATTTTGTCAAATTAAAGTTGCCCTATTTATGTTCAGAATATCAATAATTATTATTTGTGCTAGCTCCTGAAAAAACAGGGGTGGATTTCTTTATCTAGATTGCTTATTTCTTAAAGTCGATGTTCTAAATTTTTAAATATGATTCCCATAAGTCAAAATAACTTATGTCAACTATATGTCAAACAGATTTGAAATTCAAATGACAAATACGAGCTCGTTTCTCTAGTATACAACAATATTAAAAACAGAAAGTAATTCTTTAATAACTAATTCACTTTTTTAGTCTTTATTTCATTTTCTAGTAATTACCTTGCTATTCAAATCACCCACCTTTCGATTGGTCTCAACAATCAGGATGTCAACTAACCTGCTCCTCTCCGCCTACTAATTCAACCTCTCACGCACCTTCCTGCAATGAAAGGCCCCACTGACAGAGAAGACGTCCCAAATGTCCAGAATCGGCAACTCAAACCGTCCCTACAGCATGCAGCCAACAGACTAAATCTGCAGACACCTACTTCCAATACTGCCTCTGTCGATTTTCTGGAACGTGCCTTCCTAACTTATGATCCTTTTCTGGAACTCTCCCTTATCACCAAACAGCTTGACGTAATCCAATTCGATTAATGTATTATGTCAAATGTACTTATCCAATAACCTTGACTTATTATTCTTCTCCAGTTATTCACATTTGTAGATTAATTCTACTTGCCATTAGTTTTACCACATACTTGGAGTCCGGCGTGAGCAGTCTTACTGAACGGTCGTGTTAGTGCAGCGACCGCAGCGTTATCACGAACCCGGGCGCTTTATCAGCCATCAGCTGTAGTATCTGTAAATTAGTTGTTCCACGCTCATTTACATTTACCTAAAAATTATTATTTATTGAATGCGAATAAATATTGGTGCTAACAAAAGTGAAAGTGCAATATAAAGTGAGATACGCCGCAATCAGTGCGACTGATTGCGGTGTCCCACATCAACCGAACAATAACCCTGAATTTATTTACTGATTATTACCTTCACGGTCATCTCTTTTTACTAAAAACACGATATGGAAAAACCAACATATTCCTGTCTACAACCACCGACATTAATTTTAGAAGGTAAGAAAGTTCCAAACGCACAAACAAGTATGGATGCCCAAGAAATTAACACAAATGTTGAAACCATTAATAACAAGCGTCCATTATCATCACCGGATGAAAGTGACACAAATAAACGTTATCTATTTAACTCTCAATCTCTGATCACCCAAAATAAATTCTACTCCCTTCAATCTACACCGCCAAATCATTCAGACGAAGAAACTCTAGATAAACCAAACGAAGCAGAAATAAACCAAAGGCCAAAACCAAAAATTCCCCCAATATTCCTGCCAAATGCGACACATTATCAAAACGTCATCAATGATATAAAGAAAACAATCAAAGAAGACTTCTCCACCAACTATAAAAACTCCCAACTAAAAATAAACTTAAACAATATCGACGATTATAGATCACTCACCAAGTACTATGACGAACAAAAGGTACATTATTACACCTACCGTGACCCTGAAAACTCCAACATATCGGTAATAATCCGCAGTATCCCTATTTCAATTACGGAGACCTGAAATAAAATCTGAACTAACCAATTTAAAATACCCAATAGTACAAGTAACCCGTTTATTAAACAATAAAAAAGCACCTATGCCATTGGTTGCGGTAGAACTCAAAAACTGCGCCAAAGCTAAAGAAATATTCAACCTGAACAAACTACTTCACTGCATCATTTCAATTGAACCAAGACGACGCAATAGCGACATCCCACAGTGCTCAAACTGCCAACTAGTTGGACACACCAAAAACTATTGCCGTTTACCGCCACGGTGTGTCAAATGTACCCAACATCATCATTTCTCGAAATGCACCAAGACGATAGAAAACAAACCAGCCTGTGTCAACTGTGGTGGCGAACATACTGCAAATTACAGAGGTTGTCCATATATAAGAAATCTCAACAAAAAACCCTCCCCGCCCACAATCCGCCCTATCCATCCTAACTCTACCATTACCGGAAATATTACTGCCAACCCAAACTACGCACAAATCCTAAAAAATAATCTCGGTCCCTCTACACACAATGCAAAATACGATAATACCCCAACGTCAACTGACTCTGAATCCTTTATAACAAAAATCCTTCACACCCTCCTCGAACTGATCACTCCTCATATGGATAAAGTTAAAAACTTCCTCATGTCTCTCTTACCAATGCTTTTCCAAAATGGCAGCAAATAAATATATCACTCCACAAAAGTTAACTCTGTTAAATTGGAATGCCAATGGGCTAAAAACACAGCGATCTATCTTCATATCTTTTATAGCCAGACACAGTGTTGATATCGCGTGCGTCACGGAAACTCACCTTGTAATGGAGGAAAAGTTTACTATACCGGGATACCAAATATTTAGGAAGGACAGAGAATCAGAAATAGGCTGGGGAGGCTCTGCAATAATCATTAGACGAAACCTTGTAGCAACTCCTATTGTACTAACAAACATTTCCCAGTTAGAGGCCGTCGCAATCAAATTAACTTTTCAGAATGGATCATCAATTAATATTGTCTCCGCTTACAAACCACCCACTAACAAACTTATTTTGGAAGAGTTAATGAACATATTCGAAAGCTCCCAGCCTACGTTACTGGTAGGAGATATAAATTGTAAACATACAAACTGGGGCTGCAGAGTAAATAATCCCAATGGAGTTAAGCTTAATAACTTTGCCTCCCAATTAGCACTTCAAATCCAAGCCCCGCAGGAATACACTTATTACCCTTATAGGCAAAACCAATTACCAGACATACTGGATATAATTCTGAGTAAAAACCTAGCACACCCAATAAACCAGACCGTACTAACCGAGATGGATTCGGATCATCTACCAGTAGTATTCAATCTAAACTATACTCCGTACAAGTACCCAAAAATGCCAAGGTTAATAAACGGTCCTATTGACTGGGATCAATTCAAAAAAACCATGGAAAATCTCTTAACTTGCCCAGCAAACCTTAAGCTTCAATCAGATATTGACAAGGCAATTCAATCCTTCAGAGAAGCGGCATCTTCTGCAATACAACAATCCACAATAGTCACTCGCCCAAATAGTCATCCCCACAATCAACCCCTACCGACACGTATTCTAAGCTTAATAAAACAAAAACACGCTTCGCGCAGACTATGGCAACATACACGAAATCCAGCAGATAAATGTCGCCTAAACTCGCTGATACGACTGGTGAAAAACGAATTGGATCAGTACAGATTTGACTGCTACAACCATTATATAGAATCCCTAGAACCAGGAGACCACAATATGTGGAAAGCTACCAGAAGAATTCTGAAACAACCGACAATCATCCCCACTTTAATACTCGACGGTCACAAAATTCCAGAAGACAAGGAGAAATGTGAAATCTTCGCTCAACAATTAGAAGATACCTTCACCACCAGCTACCAAGATAATGACCCGAATCACGTTCGGCAGGTAGAACATGAAGCTGTCACCAACAATCCCACCGAGATACTCTTAACCAATCCAATATCCCCTTCAGAAATCAAATCGTACACAAATAGCCTGAAAACAAAAAAAGCCCCGGGCCATGACCTGATCCCTAATATACTCCTAAAAAATTTACCCACAAAATCCCTGTGTTTTTTAACCTCTATATTCAACGCCTGTTTAAGAATAGGGTATTTCCCTACTGAATGGAAAAAAGCAATAGTCCTAATGATACCCAAGCCGGGCAAACAACGTAATGACCCCACCAACTACCGCCCTATTAGTTTATTATCCACAATATCAAAATTGCTCGAACGAACCATCCAAACTAGATTAAACCAATTCCTCCTGGATAATAACTCTTTACCAGAATTCCAATTTGGTTTCAAAAGTGCCCACTCAACCAATCATCAAATCCTGCGGATTACAGAAATCATAGAAAAGGGATACGAAAATAAAATGCATTCCCTCATCGCCTTCATCGACGTGGCTAAGGCCTTTGACCGGATATGGATTAACGGCCTACTCTTCAAACTAAAAAATATGAATATTCCCGACTACCTATGGAGCATTATCAAATCCTTTCTAGACGGCAGGACATTTCAAGTGCGAATAAACGCACACTCCTCTTCTACTCGCCAAATCGGCGCTGGTGTCCCACAAGGATCAATCCTAAGTCCCACATTATTTAACATCTTCATGTCTGACGTCCCTAATTTACCCAACGCAGACATAGCCATGTATGCTGACGACACGGCTATTATAACCCAAAACCATAACATAAAGGAAGCAGCAAACAGCCTCCAAATGAGTGTGGAAGTCCTAAACTCTTGGTTCCGAAAATGGTGCATAAAAATTAACGCCAACAAATGCGAAACTAAGATTTTCACTCTGCGCCGTCCACCAGATCCACCGAACATCCTCATTGATAACAACCCAATCCCATGGAACCCAAAAGACAGCGCAGTCAGATATCTAGGCATATACACGGATCGTCGTTTAACCTGGAGTTACCACGTAAATAAAAAACTAAGCGAAGCATACACAAGACTAGCGATGCTCTATCCTATACTAAATAAAAAATCGCCTCTGAAAATAAAATGTGGAATCTTACTCTACACATCCCTAATAAGACCGATATTCACCTACGGTTGCAATGTCTGGGGCGCAACTTCCAAAACAAATAAACGCAAACTCCAAATTCTTCAAAATAAGGTGCTTCGAATAATAACAGATGCCCAATGGTTTATAAGAAACTCTCAACTTCAAAGAGAAACCGACATACCCCCAGTTGAAGACTTTATTAATAAAATAAATCGGAACTTTTATCAAAACATTGAACTCTGCAGTGGTGCAGTATTCTATAATATTGGTAACAGATCACTGCATACAAGACTTAAGAGACAACTACCCATTGACCTCCTAATCAGTGATAATGAATAGTGATAACACAGAGTGATTAATAAACCATTAAGGAAGTGATTATGTTAGTGATCAAATAAAGACGTAGTAATTAGTTGTCAAAAACCATTCAACTCTGCCATGAAATAGCATACTGCTGACCTGGCATAAGCTGTAATTAAAAAAAAAAAAAAACCACATACTTGTAATCTTCCTTAGTTATATGTATTTAATTATTCTTCTTAGTTTATATTTCCTTTTAACTTCACCATGCAAATTTTATTATTACCCTTTTTATTATGCAAAAAGTTTCTCAATAAAATAGGGTTTATTTTTAATATTTTAATCACACCAAATTATTTCTGATAGATTTTTTTAAATTTGTTTTTTTCTTAATAATCCAAAACAAAGTCCTTAACGATCTCAATTTTTCTGCTTTGACACTCTATCTCATAATAATATTGGATTTACACCTACTAATTTTATAATTTTATTACAATTTAGTATTTGTCATTCCCTTCAAACCTTAATTTTTAAAATATTTTATTATTTTCAAATCCATCTGTCTTTCAAATAGCCATTTTCCACTCAATTATAAATTCTCTTTTATTTTGTAATTGCATAATAATTATTCAGATTCCCTCTTTATATTTAAATAGATCTATATTATTTTCAAACATTGTATTCTCTTAATCCTTTCTAAAATTCATTTTCTTACCCCTGTGTGTATCATTACAGTATATTATATACTCAAAATTTATTTTTAATTAGAACGTCCATATTCAAACGGTTAAGCCTTACTTAAGTTTATTAAACTATAATTAAAATAAGCGTCAACTGACGCTAAAGAAGCTATGTAACTATCTAATCTATGATTCGCGTATTCCGGTGCATGACGAGCCCTTCCTGCACAGACGCAATTACAAAAGCAAATACTGTTTAATGTATAACAACAACAAAAACTCTTCGCTCCTCCGCTTGATGGCGGGCATATGACAACGAGAATACCTGTTTACTATTCTTGACGAATAGAAACTACAGCATAAATTTTGAAAGTATACAAAGAAAATTAAATTTGGTAAACAACTGACGGTTGTTTACATGTTATAAAATTACAATCGAATTTAAGTTCTACAATAAGTCCTCTCCATAACGAACATGATTCGACAAGGTATGTTTTCAAAAGTAGCTGAAAGCGCAATTTGGGATGCCAGATGATATCGTTTTTCCAGTGAAAAATTTGTAACCCAACAGTTGGGGAAAACATTCGAATGCTTGCGGCATATAAATTAACGGATGTTGGGGTTACTCGGAAAAAGATAGGATAGCCTAAAAATAAATTACATTATACGTGAATCCACGTAAAGGTATGCCAAACCGACCCATAGCTAAGATCCTGGACGGACAATAGGTGTTTCACTTCCAAATACTACAATATCCTAAATTAAGCAGACGAGTGCAGCAATTCACCGATTCACCTAACCATAAAACGTACAAGGAATCTTTTCCCTGGTATCGTGTGCATATGTAACAATCAGAAAAATTATCTAAAATTGTGTGTGCATCTGTATCTTCTTGTTAATAGAAGAGAACGTACAAGATCATTTGCGCATTTGCTCCATGTACACATGACGTCAGAGAAAAGATTACTGGGACAAACTACAAACCTCGACCAAATTACCTACATTTTTTGGGATAAATCCACTTACAAAATGTCACTAAAACGAGCACAAGCGTCTTACAGTATCGGAAGTAAATTTAAAAATTCGAATATTTTTCAAAATGGGGACCGGAAATATACCTCTACGAGAAAGTTGTGTACGTAAACGTATACATGATGTGGAAAGTAGAAATAGAAATAATATTTTAGGACCGTTATAATATATAGAGAACATATTGACATAAAAAAGAAAAATAATAACAATAGACGAACACATAAACATTTTTTTAAAAGCATTCATCTTATGTACAGACGTCTGAAAGCCTGTATTCAACTATTTATTTACCTTCATAAATTTATAACCGAAAATGAAGGAAGTTGCAAGAATATACTTGTTAAAAAGTCGATAGTTACAGGAAGTGAAATAATTACACCTTTTTAGGGAAAATAAGTTTTTACCACATGTGAAAGTGCCTCATCAATCAAAAGCGGTGATTCGTGAATTTCTCAAAAAAATAATTTTACATCTTGAATATTTTAAATGATCTTTTGGGCGTTTTCAGGTACCACTTCACATTTATTTCTAACCTTGTGGTACAACTCTTAAAATATTATACTTTGTACAAAATGTTAATACCATTTCTTTGATTCTTTGTCACCAGTTCTGAACCAAGCGGGAAAATTCCATAAATTATCGTCTATTATTTGCTGGATATAAAAAAATCAGAAAGTTTCATTCTCCGATAATTTGTTTATTATTATCTCGTGCATTAGAATAGGAAACTTCAGCTGGCATTTTTACGGTTATAGTAGACTCTTTTAAACTATTATTATGTAAATTTACCTCTTATTAGCACTAGTCTTTGGGTGATCTTTGGTACCAAATTTGAAAATGCGTTTTAAACATTGTAAATTTACTACATAAACATCAGTCTTAAAGCGAGAAATGAGATCAATATCACTGGTCAGGAGTCCAGTACAATACCGCGGTGGTGTTTAATACAGTTGTCAGAAAGTCGGTAGTAGTTCACGTCGGTGGTTCTGTATACAACCTAGTAATTTGTGGCGACTAAGATGTACCAATCTGAACACGAATTCATTGAATATGCTACACTTTACATGTGAAGTGCTAGGTAAATTAGACAGTGACTGTGTGTCATATAATCAAAGTCGTTGTTTGGAAAATGTAGAAATACAAAATAAAAGTTTTTCGAGCTTTTTTTTTTTAAATAGCCAATCTTTTGTAGATGTGCAAGTTAATGGTGAACTTTTTTATCAGAACTCTCGTTTAAAATGAATTAAGTTAAAACTGTTGTGCACTATTTTGCAGTAGTAGAGATGATTGAATTGTAGGTGGCGAAATGAGACAGAGCAAAATTGAACAGCTGCTTTCGAAAACTTAATTATTGCGGTAGCGGTGGTGCATAGGGAGATTCCGAAGATTTATACCTTCGCAGATAATTTGCGCTCGTAAACATTTAGCATGTATCACCTACAGCCAAAAACGATAGAATATGTAGATTGACAGTTCCCGCCTTCAATGAGCCGCGTAAGTGACGGAATTATAGATAGTAATCAGGTGTTTTACGGTCGCCATGACAGATAATTGAGACATAAAATTGTGTATTAATTTGGCAGGCGTGGAGCGTGAACAGGTAGCAATCAGGTCGTGATTAGAGGTAACTAACTAGCTACCGGTTAATTGGGGGTTAGTGGAGGGCGTAACTACATCAAACAATCACTCCACTATACCTACTTCACACCGCGATGCCACTATAATGCAGTTACCGTACCTCAGGTGGGCCGAGTGCCTTAAATGAATTTGTGGTTGCGCCCCCGGCCACTCCGATGATGTGCAATTTTTTCCTGTGTCTAATGTTCCGGACGACGGCCCTGGAAATGAACCACCGCACCACTGGTGAAACACACGAGACAAACTTCAGAGAACTAAGGCTCAGGCTTTCTGCTTAAGTTCTGTGATAATTATTATTCGACAAGAATAAGGTGGACAGGGATGATATACTGCTTCTTCTTGACAAAGTTTTTGTTTTTATGCTGGTTTTCATTTTTAAACCAAAAAAATTGATAGTTGTTGATTTTCGACAATTATAATTTATGTTTCGGTTATCTATAATGGAATTAGTACCTACTCTCACTTCATGATTAAAACTTTTAATCCTTGAAAACGGCCAGTCTTTGTCTTACATCTTGGGATTTGCATAAAAGCATCTCTCTTTCTTGATTTACTTTAAAATAATAGCGGTTTCATCAAATTTAAACATTCGATAACTATTATAATAAGAGTAGGTTATATACAAATAATCCACGAGAGAAAAGTTGAGTCTTCACAGCCGCCAGGCCGAGAGGGGTCATTTCTTGAGTGAATTATTAGTAATAACACAGGCGTGCCATACAAAATTTTATGCAACAACTCAATAAATATGTAAAAAACATACATTTTATATTGACAGCTGGGAAAAGTCAAAGTAACAAATTAATTGGGAGTCAGCTAAAGTACAGTTAAAGTTATACAGTGTGTCTGCTTAAGTTCGCACCATATGGAAAACTTTTTTATTATTAATATTACGAAAAGAAGTTATTCTTTATAAAAAGTTTTACATGGTCCAAAACTTAAAATGCAATCATCAGATATCAATTTTTTAAGCCGTATATGAGGAATGTCAAAAAATATTAATTCTGCCCAAGAGTAAAGTACCTTTATTTGTGACAATATCGTAAATTGATTAGAATCGAAAACTACGTTCAAATATCCAATTACACCTATCTACGATGAAAATCAGGTTTTGTTATTTTTCACATTTTTTTAAAGTTGTTTCATATGGAAAATCATCAAAATAATGCAACATAGGGGTTACGAAACGTAAAGGTTATCAAAGTTTTAACGAATAAAGAGATAACTGAAAAAAGTTTCCGATATTGTCAAAAATAAAGTTTTCCATATGGTACAACTTAAAAATAAATGTGAAAAATAGCAAAACCTGATTTTTATCGCAGATAGGTATAATTGGATATTTGAACGTAGTTTTCGATTCTAATCAACTTTTATTAATAACAATTTTCGATATTGTCACAAATAAAGGTACTTTACTCTTGAACAGAATTAATATTTTTTTACATTTCTCGTATACGGCTTAAAAAATTTATATCTGATGATTGAATTTTAAGTTTTGGACCATGCAGAACTTTTTATAAAGAATAACTTTTTTTCGTAAAATTAATAATAAAAAAGTTTTCCATATGGTGCGAACTTAAGCAGACACACTGTATATGTATTTGGCAGTACTGAAGTATATTGTTGGTGGCACTGTCAGTCTATGTGAAATACAGTGCCTTTATATAGACAGTGGCGACAATGGGGTGTCCTATTTTTGATTGGCTCCCTAGATCACGTGGTTTTAGCCGCCATGTTTATGCTAAATCACCTGTGATTCGTGTTATATTTTTGGCAGTACTGAAGTGTATTGTCAGTCTATGTCAAATTCGAGGTTAGCAGGTTCGGTTTTGCGTCAGTTTTGACACAAACTGACGCAAATCTTAACCTGCAAATCTCAAATGTTTTCAGTACTGCCAAACATAAAACACGTATCACAGTCGACTCTGATTTAAATAAACACCCGTTAGAAATTTGCATAAATATGGCGGCGGGGGTGTGGCTTAGTTGTATTGTCGCCACTGTCTATATAAAGGCACTGTAATGTGAAATTCGAGATTAGTAGGTTAGGTTATGTTTGTTATCTGCCACAGACTGACGCAAAAGTAAACATGCTAATCTTGAATTTGACATAGTCTGACAGTGCTACCAACAATACAGTAGTACAGTAGTACTTATGGTTTTTATGTCACTATTGGGTTATGGTTTTTACCTCACTAGTGAGTTATGGGCCACTTTAAAAGTTATTTACATTACGAGTGTGGTAAGTTGCATTTTACAGCGCGAGGTTTTAAATTATGAAGCACGACTCAAAACGGAGTGCTTTAATGAAACAGAACGCGCTAAAATGCTTAACGCACCGAGTATTATATTACATTTTTGGACGACATACTTTTTTAAAACATTTTTTATAAATTCGAAACTTTACCTTCGAATATTAACACCACCGTTGCCAACAAGCAAGCTGCATTCAGTAAATTTTGTAGATGGCGCTTTGAAACGTCAAAAATTACAGTGACTATTCAAATCACCTGTCATCTGTCAAAAAGTGAACAATGAAAATCCAGAATTCTTACGTTTCTTGACCAATTAAAAAAATATCAGTGGATATATCTTCCTAGAAGGTATTCAAGTGACTATTTTAAACAAATGTGATTTTTATTAGAAAAAGTCAATATTAGTGTTCTGTTACTATAGAAATTGCGTAGTTTGTCGGTAGATTTACTGAAAACTAATTTTAAAAAGTAGTTTGGTTCATTGAATAGTCCCTCGAATACCATTCTTAGTCAAAGTTAAGTAGATTATTTTTGCGGTGATATACACTACTCATGTCCATTGCGTTTAGGATTAGGACTCGTGCAAGCGCACTCGTCCTAATAATACCAAAGCGCAATGGACATTCGTGACACCACCGCAAAAATAGTCGACATAACGTTGACTACTCATGGTATTATAAGTGATTATTTCCTTCATATCTATAATAATGCGTAATCACTATGGTTTCTGTCAGTTCAATAATGACAAAAATTCAAACGTCAAAATTTAATCGCTTGAGCATAATTTTAACATGATTATTAAAGGTGCTTTACCAACTGAATTTTTCTATTTATTCAGGAAATAATCACGCCGAACATCCGGCGTACATGTAAACTAGCCTGAATACATTTTGACGATTTTCTGTCAGAATGTTTTGCTCTGAAGAAATATATCTCGTAAATTTTCCGCCCCAAAATCACTCGTGCTACGCACTCGGGATTCTTGTTGAGCGGAAAATTTACTTAACATATTTCTTAGCAAAACATTCTGACAGAAATCGTCAAAATTTAATCGGCTATTTTAATGCACTTGGGATATTACTGTTGACTGTATAATCACAGTGTGGCCATACAATTGTTGGCTGGTACTTTTTTATCCAATGTCAAAATAAGATTTTTTCTGTAAATTAGGTATGTAATGAAATCTGTTTTGCTCTTATAAGATTGAAATGTCATTTCGAAGTTTAAATAGTGCTACAACTCGTGACACAAAATTGTCTTTTTCGTCTTCCAATTTGAAGATGATATCTATAATTGCATCTTGAACTTTTTAAAACTCTCAAACTCTAGATTCAAAAATTTATTTTATACATTGTCTCTTTTTATTAATAGTACTGAGGTTAATATAAAGAAACGTTTCTACTTTATGCAAGCTCTAAAGTGTATAATATGAAATTGGCTGTATTAAGGACAATTTTTGTAAATTTCGTCAACTTAATTTTGATTCATTTGATAAGATATATTGAATAACTCCAATAATGCGCCCGTTATAAGATGAGTCTTCAGTCCTTCTTCTTTTACCACTTTACGCATGTATCTATTAATTATTTGCATCAGTTCTTGTACTAGAATAAATAAATAGTCGTTCTACATTGGCACAGCGTCCTGTAGTCGTGTAGTAGATAAGTTTGGTGCCATTGCCATTAGATGACGCCGAAGAAAGTAATCCCGATCGGGGAAAAGTAAAGCCCATCGGTTACGATGCAGTAGTTTTATTTAGTTTTGGTAATAGTTTATTATTAATAACATAAAGTAGTACGTGCGTCATAGTTTTTGCCACTTCTTTTAGATACTGTAAATCTATTATTATATTTCAGTACAAAAACTAAGGGTGTACTTAATGTTATTTCATAATACTTTCGAAAGTAAAATGAAAAATACAAATATTGATCACCTGAAGACAAAGCAACAGATTGAAGATCTAAAACTGTCATTTTGTGGAGGAGAAAAGGTTTTAATAATAACGTTTTCGTTTCGTAATCTAGGCTACAGCTGATTTCTTTAAACCCCGTAAATATTATATTGATCAGCAAGTAATCACATTTGATCCATTGTTACATAATTGCAATTTCAATTTTTGTTTAAATGCTATTCCAACATTTTACTTATTCTACCATTAGTTGAATCATGTGTCATTGTGTAAACCATAAATTTATATTATGAATATGTTGTATTTGTATAATTTACAGTTTTTGTAATTTTGCGTCGTGTTCAAAAATAATGCCATCCTTCTTTAATGTACTCGGCAGAGTATGTAAAACAGATGACAAAATAGTGATGTATACACGATTTATAATTTGTATTCAATTAATTTAATTTAACATGATTGAGTTAATCTTTTAATTATTTTTAAATGCAGTTAGTTTTATGTTGTGGTTTTTTTGGTGGCCTTTGCTACATGCTCAAGCCATTTGAATTTAGAAATATTTCTTGCAACATCAATAAATTTTTTGTGTGATCGAGAAGTTGCTTGTCCTGCCCTTTAATATTATTCCTAGCTCCAATTCTTTCATTAAGTGTTCTGTGCTCTTACTCAACTGGCTGATAATGGTCCATTTTCTTGGTTAGACAGTTAGTATTTTGTACAGATCATGTTGGGATAATATCAAAATTTATATGCATACTTATGTATTTTTACATTGCTTAAATCCTTGGGGTTTCCCTGGCGTTATTTCAATTACCGTCGAACCTCGAAAATTACATATCGCCCCGAATCTTTTCGGTGGCTGTGACTTTTTCTCAATGCTGGCGCTGACTGATTTCCAATATTTGGCCAAACTTTTAGAGCCCCGAAAAGTGCCCCAGGTCTGTTTTCAACGCTGTGGGTCATTTCGTCAACCTCCTAGGTTACTTTCCCATCGTCCAACAGCTGGTGGACCCCACCATATCTTCACAATTTTGGGTACCGTTAAACTGCATTACACTATAATCGCCCCATTTCAAACACATTCATGTCTGTGATTAGCCTTTTCTGGAGATACAATATTTACTATGCCTTGGACTGTAATTGTCATTTAGATTGTTTGTATGTGTGTTAGCAAGTGTTCTTTTAACGGATACAAGTTTTGAACCTTTTCCCGCCAGGGAGCCTAAACGCCATTTGAACACGTCGACTGAATTGAGCCATTTGTCATTGTAAATCAAATATGCAGTCGCATCTATAGGTGGTAAAAGCACCAAGCAGATGAAGGTAAGTTCGTCTAGCAAATAGGATTCCAAATTCCCACTTCGCCTCGGAACGACGTTTTCTGAGTTGGAAGCATCGCAAACATCTTCAGGCTAGAGTAAATAACTCAGGGGCCCCTAACAAAAATAATACTTCAACTTCTCTGTCGAAATTACCTGCGTTTTTAGAGTGAGACTCCTCTGTCCCACAGTAACAAGCCGCTTGTATCTTTTTAGTCTGTTACGTGTCATAAATGAGTTTTAACGTGTAACAATTGGATAGAAGACCTATCGGTCGGTAGATTTGGAGCTTTCCCGTTTCTTATGAAATAATACTACTTTAGCGTTATCCCAAGCTTTCAAAGTGTTACTTTGTTCGACATAGTTATTGAATAGGATTATGAAGAGTTTTATTATCTTATCTCCTCCTTTTATAATCATAGCGATAACCTTGTAATCCAGTCTTGGGATCATGTTCTTCTTCAGACCCATTAATGCTTCTACATAGTCACCTCTTCGTCTATTTTCCGAAGTACCTCTGAGTCTGTGCTGTTTATTTTTTTTTCTCTACACTAACAATCTTAGTACCTATCTCTCTTTCTTCATTTTTATTTATCAATTTGATTTATTAGTTTTGGCATACTATACTGAGCTTCAATTAAGAGTTTCTGAGAGTAAAATATAAATTACTTATCTATAATCTATAATATAATTTTCCTTAATGTGTGTTTGTCTGTCTGTCTGCTGTGGCACAAAATCAAATATCACTTTCCGGCTTCGCAGATGTTTATATTTGTTTAGGTTTTCTTATCTGAGCGCTCGGCTGGGAGCGTGACCTTCGGCGTATCCTATTTCACACGTGCGCCACACGTGCGCGTAGCGCGCCGTTTGCTTGTTGTCCATAAAAGCTGTGGATTTTTTAAGGATGTGCTCCCTGATTTTATGTATTTACTTCTTTCTGCTCAGTAAGTTCACACCCGATTATAGAGAAGATATTTTAAAGACGTACTCTTGGTATATTTTGTTACTATTCGATGTTTCAGTTTCGTCCATAGGTTGTTTGTACATTCAAAATCAGTTTTAGCAACAAACATACATTTGGACACAATTTTCTATCATACATTTGGATATCTATGACGTAATTCGATAACTGCTTGTATTACTTTCTTAAACATGGAAGTAATTTTCAAGAGTTTGAGCAAGCTCAACGGTGAATGATAGTTAACCTTCGAGATGGAAAGTTAAGGTTACAAAGACGAAATTGGGAAGCGGTCAACTTTAATTTCGTAGTGTGTGTTCCTTTTTTCACCAACCTTTTTGAGGACATGGCACTGTAAGAAGTAGAATATCAAACGACGAAATAAAGGTGGAGCGTCCGGCCGGTATTTAATTTCATCCCGGGTCGCTTTTTGCCTGCCGTAATACGAATCACAGCAATCTGGATATCAGAAATTAATTATTCGGAGGTATTTTAAATTAAACCGCGTAGAAAGCCATTAAAATATTTCATAAAAGCTAATTTAGAGCCGTTAATGGTAAACCCTAGCAACCAATCTTCATGAAAAGTCAATCTAATTCTCCACCAACGCCGCGTCATATAACGAACGACCCAATCTACCTGGCCGCTCATATGTAACGCTTGGCATTTCATTTGCTGTATGACAGATTCCTGTTACTAATTCATTTTTTAATTAACGGCCCATTCCCGGTGCCTGTTGTTCATCGTGGCCGGTTGTTAGCTCGAGTCGTCATAATGAACTCGCCGCGATGACCGGACCCGTTTTGTTTTGACTGCTTTTATGGTTTTCGAGAAATATGGGCCCCGAAATTGTGACTTCAATCCGACGCCTAGCTTCTATCGATAACAAATGATCGCCTTGATATATGGCCTAATGCGTCAATTAGCGGTGCGCAGATAAATTTAACGCCGTAAAAAATTAAATTAGGCGTTTCTGCGGCTGATTCGTACCACTGCTAGTTATTAGAAGAACTATTCGGGGAGAGGCCTTTCTGGTCTTATGTAACAAGCGTGCAGCATTAGTTATGCAAATAAGCCGGAATTCGTTTTGGAAGAAATCCAGATCGAAAGGCTTTTTTGCGTTATTACTCAAATTAATTGAATGTTCGACAAGAAATCAGCCTTGATCTAACAAATTAAAAATATTAGCAATTTAAGTTATGTATGCATAAATCATTCAGCAGATATTTGCCAGTAGATATAGAGGACTAAGTTACGATTCAAAATCCTTTAAGCAAATTTTTCATTATAGATATATGCATTTCTAGGAAAATCAATCAATTATGATTGCAATTTTTATGAACACCTAGCAAATATTCTCATATTTTCTACATGTAGTATCGAAGGTTTTAAGGGTATCCCTTTATGCCTTATGCGAATGAAGTAAATAGGACAATAGGAGAAGGCACTGATATTTAGTTAATTTAGATCGTTTTCTTGGATAACATTTCGTTATTAGAAACATCACTGTGCAATTTTAATTAAAAAAGTTGAAGCATTGCTGGGCAATAAAATTTCAATGAAAGCGTGTCGACCGTAATTGAGAAAATCTAGAAATTGAAGTATCGAGCAAAAGCACTTATTTAAAGAAGCTGAGGGGTAAATAAATTTACGAAGATATATTTAATACATTTGGTAATTAATGCCTTTCATATGCGACTGTGAAAAATTAGACTGCGTGCTCCAAAAGAGGTAAATTTTTAATTGAAGATGAGAAGAGCCCGGGAAGACCGATTTCTCTGTCTACCTCCGAAAATATCAAACAATTAACGACATGATGTTAAAAGTTGGTTAATAGTTCACGTAGATTTGTACCTAAAAAAATCTGCGAAATGGATACACAAATGTTTGAATGTCGATCAGAAGCTAGCAAACGTGGACGCATTTTTTGGGATAGCCGGGAAGTAATCATTATTGATTATTAGGACGACGATAAAACAATAACTGGACAATATGATTCTACAACAGTAACAACTCGACGAGATAAACGCGCGAAAAAGGTGCTGTATGTTGGCCAAAGGTGTCTTGTTTTTGCACGACAACGCCCCTGCACACAAGTGCTATAAATACAATTCTCGATCTAGGGTTATAATTGCTCTTCCTGCTTATTCTCCAGATCAGGCTTCATCGAACTATTATCTCTTCCCACAAATGAAATAAGTTTGAAAGGAAAGAGATAATAGAAGCTGTAGAGGGCTGGTTTGCAAAGTAAGAAGAAACGGTTTTTTTAATTTCTAGAGGTGTTGCAGGTTGCAATACACCCTCCTAGGTAGCTTATAAGCTCACTATCTTATTGACATTCCTAAAAATAGATCAGATGGATTTCTGACGTCTTTTAATCAAGGTTGTCAAAAGTTACCCGTAAATGTATATGCTTATTGTCTCAAAGTGGACCATCGTCATAATACTTATAGTTAAATTGATTACGTGTTTTTATTAGGTTGCACCAGAAAATAAACAGTAAATTCCATTTGAAGTATCAAGAACTCAAATCGACTGTATTGCTAGGAATTAAAAACAAATAATAACAGATACTATTAGACACAGAATTTAATATTAGATTGTTATTATTATTATCATCAATAGTGATGTTGGTATTTTATTTTGTATATATTATAGTGGTTTATGTCCTATCGGCTTTATGTAATACTAGCTGTAGCACGCGGCGCATGCCGCATTTAAAGTTTCGCGCGTTAGTATGAGATGCGTACAGATCTTCCTGTCACGAATGCCACCCGAACTTGGATCGAGCGGTGACCTCGGAAAATCGATTTGTAAAGGTGGGTTTAAACGAATCGTTTGAACTCATTCAGCAAGAAAATAATAAACCCTCCTTATTATTAAATAAAATGTACTTGTGTTCGTAGTTTAAAAAAACACAAGCAATATGCATAATCGCTACTAAAAGTAATGAGAAGTTGGTTGACAAACACCTGAAAATAGTAACCGTCGAATGTAACCATGGTACTTTTTCCCATTTAACACGGCATGTAGTGTTGTGCATTATTATATAGGAATGATTATTGATTTTGGGTAAAATAAATTACTCTATCTCATCTCATATGGGCCGGATTTCTACATTCTAACGAGTATTATCTTGATTTAGTATAAATTATGGGAAATACATTTGCTATCTACTTAAATATCGTGTTACATTTGTAATAATTTAAACTTGTAAACGCTTTGAACAAGGCTTATTTAACCACTGGGATTGCTAAAATACTGGATATTTTAACTAATGGGAATCAAATTCAAATATGGTGATCAAACTTCACAATTTCGCAAAAGTTCTCTATCCCTCGACAAGTTAACAATGACGTAATTAAAGTGTTGCCTATGTGATAAAAATAGTAGTAAGTAAATATACACGTCACGAACAAAAAACACTCAGATGACGCGTTTGCCGGAAGTGCACAAAAAGCCGACTCCACTTGCAAAACACTAAATTCAATCTTTAGGATAAACTTTCCTGACCTCTACTTTGCTTTTGCAATGAAAACTACGGCTAAACTTTAGCCCTTAGCAAGTCCCACGTTGCATGCTCTTTCTCCGTCGGCCTGCAGATACAAGCCGATGATGACTTGCAGAACCACTCCTGTAGCTCGACCGCTCCGATAACGCCTCCAATTCAGCTGTTGTCTCATATCTAGAGTTCCAACTGCTTCTCGTGAAGGTCACTGCCTACCTCTAGCTTACAGGTCTCCAATTAAACTGCTCGATCCTCGTACACAATTTCGAAAAACCAGTTAACACTCTATACACAAATCAAACAGTTTTTATACACTTCTGCTGAGGTGCTACGAATTAATGCAACCTACTACACCGTAACTAAAGAATATAGAATTAATTTTAGACACAATAAATTGGGAAAAAGATATTTATTCACGTATTAATAATTGTTTATTGAGGAAGCTAAAATTAACACCACTTCACAGCTTGGCTTCATTTCCCCCAATTGTTTGTTTTTCTTCGAACTAAAATTGTTATACATTATTTCCAAGTTTGCTCTGATTACATTTTGTTGTTTAAATCAAGGCTAACACTATTTCTAATACTGTTTTACAAATTATTATCAAAGCTAATGCTATTTAATACAATTTGCAGACATTAAGCTAGCATATTTCTGGAACATTTTATAAAATATTATTTGATATGTTTGAAATATTATTTATTGCTAGCCACCTACCCCGGCCGCGGCCTAAGATGGCTTATAAAACCGCACTCAATGCGTGAAAATAACAGGCTCTCAGTCTATAATAAGAGGAAGAAGAGGAAGAATAATCATAAAGACTTACATTACAAAAAACAACTTCTATGGAGAACTTAACCGAGTTCTTGTAAAAATTCGATATTTTTATTAATTTAAGATGTACTAATTTGTAAATAATCGAGAAATGCACCATTTATTACAAAGGCTAAAATGAAAATAATGCGTATGGGGACTTTTTATGACGCTATAACTTGAAAACAAATGAAAATCGGATAACAAAATTTGAGTTTTTTACATTATTTTCACGTGTATAATACACTCCTCGGGTTTGGTCCGTTCCTCCTGACTCACCCTGTATATAGTGTACGAAAAAGATAGCACATTATAAATTACATTTTGAATAATACAACCAATCACAAGCCATGCAAATTTGAATTTGGACCAATAGCGATCGTTTTACACTGAATAAACACCAAGTTGGTGTGTTGTTCACATCACACTTGACATTAATTAATTTGACAGAGGCAGCAGTCAAATGATTGGTTGTATGCATTCATCCCTCGAATACCATTATTATTAAAAATATGAAGAAAAATGCTTGTTCTAAATATTTAAGAATGTTGGAATAATTTGAAAAAAATAGCAACAAAAGAAAAGACGACCTAAATAATTCCAAAACAACTTTTATTAGTGTAATTTTGAATCCGAACAATAATTTAAAATTCTACTATTACTTTTAGACACAATTCTCATATCAATATTGTAGAGTACGTTTTTAAACCCACAAAAAGAATTAGTACGTGTCTATACAAGCAAACTTGAGCGTTCCAACGAAGGGTCGGAGTAGTTTGTTGGTAGCAACTTAATTCAGAACTGTTGATTGTACTATTAGTCCAGTTACATTAGGATCCGCCTGCAGAAAAATTCCAAGTGAGCTGAAATTTTGCATACACCTTTATTTTGACATTACAAATAATGTCTCAAAAGTCGCCATCGACATCGCGCTTGCGTTTTGAGTTATTCAAGGTCAAAGGTCACAGAAATAGGTTTTTCGCAAATATTTCGCTTTCTGTGGGTCGTATGACTTTTTAGTTATTACAAAAAATGAAGGCTAGGAAATTCTCTACAAAAAATATTATACAGATTTTTTACGTACAACTGGAACAAGCAACAGCTAAGCAATCTGCCAAATATGATAAGCTAGCGCCTAAGCAGTCTTCGAAACAATTGGCTACGGACAAAGTAATCGTAAATCTTAGCAACATACAACTGGATAAACAGACCACATCCTTAAAGGTTTTAACTTCGCCGTAGCCCCTAATCAAATACCTGTGAAGGAGATAATATGTGGAGTGGAAGCAGCAATCCAAAAACTTCCCAGAAAAGATGCAGAAATCATCCGACAGGATGTGTCTTGTATTTTAAGAAGAGCGAAACCGCCCCGCTTCAACATCAGTAAAGCAGAGAGAGAGGCAGCTAAAGCATTAAAGAAGAACAAAGACATTGTCGTTCTCAAAGCTGACAAAGGAAATGCTACTGTGGTAATGAACACTGAAGATTATAATGCGAAGATGGAAGTCTTACTATCTGATACAACTTACAAAAGTCTACACCGCAATCCCACTACCTCTCTCAAAACAAAGATAACCTCTGCCATAAAATGCTCCGATAGTATCGATCCAACTTTAAAGCACCGATTGATTCCTAGAAATGCAATAACTCCTCGCATGTATGGCCTACCTAAGATACATAAGGAGGGCGTGCCGTTGAGACCGATTGTCAGCGCGATCAATTCTCCTACACATGCTTTAGCAAGACATTTAACCAGTATACTACAGCCTCTAACTGGTAAAACAGACTCCTTTGTCAAGGATTCAGCAGAGTTTGTCCAGAAACTAAAGAACATAAAGTTAAACAAAGATGATCTCTTAGTCAGTTTCGACGTAGTATCACTCTTCACGAAAGTGCCGGTTGAAGAGGTGCTAGTAATGCTCAAAGATCTCTTGCCTACAGACCAAGTTAAACTTGTTGAAATTTGCCTGAAAAACACTTACTTCAGTTGGAACAATAAAATATACGAACAAGTCGAAGGAGCGGCCATGGGTTCACCGCTATCACCTGTTATCGCTAATATCTACATGGAAGCTTTTGAAACCAAGGCTCTCGAACAAGCGCAGCTAAAACCGACTTGCTGGTTGAGATATGCAGATGATACCTTTGTCATCTGGTCTCATGGACGCCAGACATTGAATCTGTTCCTAAAACACCTGAATTCTGTACATCCCAACATACAATTCACAATGGAAGTAGAGGAAAATTGCAGTATTCCGTTTCTAGACGTCCTGGTAAAACGTAAATCAGATGGCAGTTTAGGACATGCAGTCTATAGAAAGAAAACACACACGGACAGATATCTAAATGCTGGCTCACACCATCATCCAATGCAAAAAGCAACAGTTCTCCAGACTCTGGCGACAAGAGCCGTTCGTATCTCAGACGAGGAAAATCTAGAGAGAGAAAAGCTACATCTGTTTGACTCTTTACAAAGGAACGGATACACAACTACCGCCATACGAAAATCACTAGACAAGACTATGACAAAAAAGGCTAAAGAAGAATCTCCACCTCTGGAAGGCTTAGCATTTCTACCTTACGTTAAAGGCTCAACTGATAAGATAGGACGTGTCCTGCAACGATGCAACATCAAAACTGTGTTCACGAGCAAGGAAACTTTGGGTAACGGCTTCAGATCGGTAAAAGACAAGATTCCAAGTTTAAAAACCGCTGGCGTATATCGCATTCCTTGTTCTTGCGGCTCGAGTTACATTGGACAGACTGGTCGTTCCGTTGATCTAAGACTCCAAGAACATAAAGACGATTGCAAACACAAACGCATCACAAAATCAGCCGTAGCTGAGCATACATTTACAAATGGGCACACTTTAGAATTTGAGCATGCCAGAGTACTTGCCAGAATACCTCATTACTTCCCGCGAGTGATACGTGAAGCCATAGAAATAGAAAAACATCCAAATAATATCAACAGGGAAGATGGCTTTAAGCTTAGTAAAACGTGGACCCCTGTGATACACGATCTAAAGCATTACAACCAGTCTGCGTCATACGGCCACGCCCCACGGATTACGTTGCACTCGGATGACCAACCAGCGTTACGCCACTCCGCGCGCCTGGCACAGAGGACTATAAATAGCTCCACACCGACCTTCGGTTCTTAGTGCGACTTTCACTCTGATGATGCAAGCTGCAAGGTCTTGCGAAACGTTAGTGAATATGGATGCACAAACAGCAAAACGGCCAAATCTGCCTAAGTATCCTCGTTCTCAAGATACTCAAACAACACGAGCCACCACAGAGCATGGCCATCGCGCGGGTTTTTGCTGGACTTCACAAGGTGCAAGGCACATTAAGCCAGAAAATGCTGGGTGTTCATATACAAATACTACGCGGTCTAAGTCGAAATTCTATGCTAAGGAGAATAATTTTTACGTACAACTAACCATTCAGTAAATAACACACTGTTAAGTTTTGCAGACGGGTTTTACTTCCTTTTACGATAAAGGGAGTATTGGATTCACCCCAAAAATTCTAAATTAAGTTTTGAACCGATCTTCACGTTTTAGAGTCCTCTACACCCAAAAAAACATGTTTTTGCTCATTGGTCTGTCTGTCTGTGAACAGAATATCCCAAAAACGAAGTTTTGTGTACTATCTAAATACGACAGCAAGCTTTTGAAGAAAATCGCATAACCGGAAGTATGATGTTTACTCTTGTGTTTCAAAAACGGCTCTAACGATTTTTTTCAAACTTTACATTTTTATTACATTTTTAATGTGTATTGATTGAGATGGGTGATTTTCCAGTTGAAGTTTAGAGGTATTCAACTGGAAAATCAACCATCCCACATCATTGTTTTCACCACCCTGTATATTATGCAATAAGAAAATTGTAAAATAATGTTAAATACTGAGATTATATCAAACCTTATTGTATACCTTTTCAGACGTAAGAAGTATGAAAGGGATATACATATAGGAAAAGCTTATAGGTGGGAAAAATTATTTCGTCGTAAATAAAAGTTAATTGTCATGCGTTAAACTGTAATTAAAACGTAAGACGGTTATAGCTATAATATAATATTCAAATTCACAACTTTAGGTTTTTTCACGTCTTGACGTCAGCGAGTGCCGGTACTAAACAAATAGAGGCGTGTCGTAATAAAGGCGTACATATGATTTACACCTGTGTAAATAAGGTGGGTCAAATTGCTCTGTCGCATAATACATTATGGGTAAAGAAATTGTTTAGATTTTATTTGCTTCAAGAGCAAGAACGTTAGGCAATCGCTGGGTCTATACAATTTCATACAGCATTATGGTACTATATGTTATTTTTTAGTACTATTGCAACTATTTCCAAATTTTCGTCGAAGCCAATTAAACCCATTTCACTGTCTACTCAATTTCGTAAATTTTGCCTAGCCTTTCTTCTATATTTTTCCACAAAGTTTGTAGTTTACTATTTTCTTCGGCAACATGATCAGGAATTCTTTGTATCTGCCCAAGCCCAAATCACACTACTGTTTCGTCATAACATTATAAATTTCAGCATGTGTTACGTTACTTTCTTTTCTAACATCTTCATTACTACTTCTCCACCGTCTAAACAGGGTTCATCCAATAAATTAAGTGGATATAAACAAAATCTCATAATCATTGGGAAGCACATGATTAAAAAATCGATTGCGATTGGTAATACGACGAAGTAATCTTCAACCTTGACCAACCACATGCCTTTGTTTATGACCACTGCATTTTCTAATCAAATTCAAGTTAGAGGTTGTGTGGCCAAAAGTTTTTTCAACTGTGTCTATAACTACATATATGAAATAAGGAATGCGTAGTCATTATACTGTATACCAGGGGTCGGCAACCTTTTTCGGACTGCGGGCCATTTTCAAAATAAATTTTTTTATGCGGGCCGCACATTCAAATGTAACTTAAATAGTGCTTTAATATCATATACGAGTATAAATATTATTAAAAATAAATATAGAAAAAATTTATTTTTTATTGACATGCTATAATAACAATAATGTTAGAGAACAAAAATTTTACAATTCTTAAAAGGGAAAAAAAAGGAAATACAATTCCAATTAAATATGTATAAATATGTAAATATAAAAAATATAAAATATTGTAGTGAAACGTCATACGGCTGTCAACATGAACGCACATATGAACATACAGTAGCAAACTGGCGAAATGAAAGAATTAGTGATGGGCCTATCCGGAATGAATAATCAGAAAGTTTCCGATTGTTAAAAAAATCGGAAGGTTCCTATTATTTCGGAACTTTTCGGAATTCGATTGTTTTACTGTTCGGTGCAAAAAATTCGGAACTTTCGGAATTCGATTATTTTACTATTCGGTACACAAAATGAGAGAACGAAATGCCAATTTGAACTGAACGGAATACGGAATGTTGTATTGACTCACTTGACTGCTATATGCTGGTTGCCGAATGTCGACGGGTCGCGCCGTGTGCGCACGTGTATGATACGTGAATGGCACTAATGGCAGTGGTATTTCGTAGATTAATTATTAGATAGTACACCTACAGACTTCAAATTCAAGTATTGTTTTATACTATCTGTTATGTAATTTATGTGCTATTAAACTTTAAAATATCACTACCATTTTCATAAAGTCTATTAACGTAACTACTGTAATAATTTGAAAAAATATTTTATTTCCTCATATCCCACTGTGCGACTCAAACTCATAAATTGTTTTTTAGGATACTGCATTGCTAACTAGCGTCTACATAGTTACAAACGAGTCCGGTAGATAAAATTTACCGGCCTAGACCAGTAGTAATAGAACTACTACTGGTCTAGGCCGGTAAATTTTATCTACCGGACTCGTTTGTAACAATGTAAACGCTAGTTACCAATGCAGTATCCTAAAAAATCTTATACGATACACGACCGGTAGAATTCTTATGGCCTTGCCAAACATACAGGTCTCGCCCTACGGTTCGACCTGTAAAGTATTGGCGCGGCCATAAAAATGTTGCTACCGGTCTAATAACGTAAATAGCTATTACTGACCGTCCTACAAACCCAAACAATAGATGCCAACGCAGACAAGGGCTTACGGCGCGACGGCGAGTGCTCTCATCGTAAATTTCCACGCACTTCATCTTCCTTCCGCTTGTTGTTATTTCGCTCGTTTTCCCTTGCTTGCATTTACGGAATGTAAAATAATCGGATGATATTCCGATTTTATAAACATTCCGAAATGGAACATTCCGATTATTGAAATCATCCGATTATGCCCATCACTAGAAAGAATGCTACACTTGCTAAGCGAGACGTCGTATTTGCTGGGGAGTGGGGATTAAACTTGCGCAGTAAAATAGGTTTCCCACTATGCTTCTGTTTGTCGCGCATTTTTGTCACCGGCCACATTTCGGCACGCTTACGCTCTAAGTTTGTTGATTTTTTCCTAAAGTTATATTGGTGCTTTGGCGGGCCGCGCAAAAAGTTGCAAAGGGCCGCATGCGGCCCGCGGGCCGCAGGTTGCCGACCCCTGCTGTATACAATGGCGTTGAATACACAAATCTTCATTTTCTTAATTATTCGTACTCAATAGTACTGAATTCAGCATCGCTGCGCTGTTGCGTTTCCTCCTTGTAGATATCTGTTTAGCATCTGTCCTTGTAATTTTGCTTATGTTTACAGGTTTATACTAAGGTGTTTGCTATACCTTTTCCGCTGTTCTTCTATAGATGTATTCATATGCAGTTCGTTTTAAATTTGCCGATAAACCTCATCTGCAAAATTCAAGAAATATATTATATCACACTCAAAAGGTTATACTTATGTTTTCATATTTTTCCATTGTTTTAGAACTTGTTCTAAATACCTTACCATATATTTGAAAGTCAGTGAAGCTGCGTACGTGCGTGCATCAAGTGGCATCCTCACTGATCGAGCGAATTCGACTTGTTTCGTCCATGATCGGGCTTACTTTCTTAGGCGCTATCTGACGGTAATGGCAGAAGGTGCGCTGCTATAGGATGCTGTCTATAACATATTGTAGTCTTTCTGTGTTTAAATAAGTGACTTAATGTCACCAAATCGTGCAATTATACAATGACGATTTATTCATTTTAACACAAGAAGGCAGCAACTAATCCAAATAATGAATAAAAACAGACTAAAGATTGTGTTGTCGCGAATTCGTCTAAAGTCGCGGTAACTGGCAATCCTTTTAGTCAAAATATACTTGTATACGAAGACTAAAGCTACTGTTGCGCGATTAATAAGATAATTTAAGTAAAAATACTTGCATTTGTTTTCTGCTGTTAACAGAACAACTTAAGTTTAACACCGTTACTTATTAACTAACTAAATTCTAAGTTCAATTTGACCAAGAAAACTCGATAGGCGTTCTCTAATTTTTTAATAAGCCTATCAGAGTAGCTTCAAATTTTGCACTTCTATCACGTACAGACGTACGTGACAATTCATAATAGCTTTATGAATTGGACAAATTTGTAGGTTTCACACGTTAAAATTGGTCAAGCGATCGACACCTCGGAAATTATCGCTAATAAAGTTTTACAATTCTACTAAAAGGAATTTTCTCCTGTCGGCACGTAGTTCTGCCTAATTTTTCGGCTTACGAGGCAAACCTTGCATAAATTTGCCCTGAATCATTCAACTCGCCTGTTGTAAATTTAATGTGACCATTTTGCCTACGAAATACTTCCTTAAAATATTTACGATATAAATTGCTTATAGCTAACTAATGTACAGCCTATTCGTACAACCGCGTGTAGTTCATTTTCACGCAAGAACGCAAATCGTAACAGTCTCTACGATAGATGATGCTGTGGGGAGACAAAAAAAAGGTCCGCTCACTCGCGTTTTAACTCTGTCCCACTCGTGACTAAAGACTAGCTTTACGCACTTGTATCGTAAATTACTAAAACCAGTACAGTTGATTAGTATAATTGAATAATGGGTTGCATAACTTTGTCCGCGGCATTAAAAAATATACAGTTTTAAATCTTGGCTGTTGTTCAGCTTTGAGACTTTTATATTCGAGTTGTAACTTGTTTTTACTTTCGTTTTATCCACTATTACCGGAAATTCTTGTATTATTACATTAAAATATTTAATGTGATCTTATAAATTAGGGAAATTAGTTAGGGTTCTGGTAGACTATTTGTGGATAACATTTCTATATTAGTAACTTAGAACTCGAAGAAATCTTTAGGAAAATTATCTGTTTAAGCAGACTTCACTCCAGTATTTTCTTTTTCTTCTTCTTAAAACTAATTTCAAAGCACTTGTGTTTAAGATTTAAGGAATTGCAAGATCGAAATTTTGTAATTGGTGTTGAATATTACCACTAGTTTCAAGCAATATTTGGTGCTATGCTGTTGGATTTAACTTTCTGTGGCTCTGGCTCTGTACGAGTACATTCTCAAAGTGGTCATAATACAATCAATGAGGAAATATACATATTGATTTTGTTGGTGAAAATGACTACAATGAGAAATTATGGCTACTTACAACGAAAACGTTGTTGAGTTTCTAAGGGGTATCGTACACTGTATTTTTTATTACTGATTAATATAAATATGTAATATTTTACGTAAACTGAACTTCGTGAAGTTGTAAATCAGTGCTTTTGTAGTGTTTGTGGATTTTGAATGTACTCGAAATTTGTATTTATGTAATTATTAGTTTTGCAAATAAAAGTATTGTCAGATGCTGTCATGAAAATGGTAATAGAAGCGTCGTATTAAAATAATTCTGTTAGAAAGGCATTGAAAAGCTAATTATAGAAATGAATCTCGACCAACTAGAGGTTTCTCGACACCTTTCTCTGTTTAATTAACAACTTCCTGTGCGACGTGGCAACAATTAAATCTCAAAGCTCAAACCGAAATGCAGCTTTGGCAAAAAAAAATGCTAAAATAATCCGGCGAGTCTGAAATTAATTATCAGGCGCTCAAATTGGACAGCTACCAGAAGTGCAGAACTCGACTAAGACCGAACTAATCAGTCTAAAAACACAATTACCAGATGCCAAGAACAATCCATTCGTGCTAAAGCAGTAAAATTATTCAAATGAGTCCGCTGATGAGAATCAAATGAAGCGTTGCAAAGTCTGCTATTACGCAGGAATGCCCAAATGCATGCAACATTCCGAGCTTTTGGTGGTTCCTTTGCGGTAATCACGTGTGCATTCCTTCATACCCCAATTCGCGTGATTCTGAACATTTATTGGCAGTTGCAGTGCAAATTTCCTGTGGTGATCAAAGCTGCAGCGCCGAGTTCTTTCCGAAATAACTGGCTTAGGAGCAGTGACGACAGCACTCGAAATTGCAGCCAGACTTTAAATCATTCGGCGGAGAGAATTTAAAACTGTTTGCTTGGGCCCTCTTTCATGAATGACAATTCAATATGCGATTATGGAAGGGTTCGTACGGTGATTACAGAGGGTTGTTTTTTAAAACACGCATCGCCTGAATGGAAGGCATAATAGCGGCGGCACAAAGAGCTGTTTCAATTACAAATTACTGCATTAACGATACATCACCTCTTCGCGCCAAATTGGTCCTGTTGCTGATCTGTCATTTTCCTATTTGCATCTGCATTGCAAATTGGGCACATGTATTGATTGGTTTATCATTTCAAGACCCCGCAGTGTCTATTTTACAGTAAATTATGGACCTCTTTATAGGTTCTGGTTTAGTTATGTCCTTTGTAATTGTAAAATGACTAAGTAATAGTAAGTAATAGATTTATTTGCTAGTGTTAGTAATTGCACTGCAAGAAGAATAAATTAGTACATTTTTATCGTGATTAGGGAGCCTCAGTGATTGTTACAAACCGTTTACAAACGTATAGTAGAGCATACGGCAAATGAAATGATCAAGGGCAATAGCTCCATCTCCAAAAGAGATAGCCAGAGCAAGTAACAGCCCCCTGCATCAAGGTAAGAGGGAAGCTGATAACAGGAATAACAGGGGCAGATGATGCGAGATAGTCTAATGAATAGAGACTAGAACCACTAAAAATTATTGTAAAATTGACTACAGAGCACAGCTCTTCTGCTAAGAAGAAACCGAAGAAGAGCTTTTATTGTGCTTAGTACCTTTTAATTTTAAATGTTAAAATCTTCCAGAAACAATAAGGTTCATATGGTTTTTTCAGTTGAACATAGTCATTTTTTGCGGAACTATTTAAACCATCTTTTGTTAAACGCCTGTTGAACAAAATATTTATTTGTCGGGTGCATGCATGCTCATATTGCTCAGGTTCGTATCGTTTATGGGCACTTGTAAATTTCTCTTAATTTACTTTTAATCCTCAGGTTCGTGAACCGACATTCCGGTGAGAAAGTTTAAGCTCTAAAAATGTACCTAATCGGGGAGTTCGTTAATGAATAGATAAAATTTACTTACATCGAATGACAACTCCAAGTTAGTAGTTTCGAAATTTACTACGATAATCGAGCAATGCGCCCAAGAACCATCACCTGAACCTTTCACTAAAAGAACAAAACCCTGTTCAAGTCCCCTGCTAGCAAAAACAAATGCTGCAGAAAATGCAAGCTTAGGAAAAGACATTGAAAAGTTACTACAAAACCTAGTCGGCTAACTGGATGTTTAAAAAACCACTAATTTGAACAATAATTAAAAGAATTGTGTATTACAGCTAACTCAAATGTTTTGTAAAATTAATTAAATTTAACATTTCTACTGTTGACCTATAGAAAAATTAAAATAACGGCCACTTTAGAAGCACCAAATACCAAATATTTCTGCTTTAATGGTTTTTTCCCGCTGCAGATCATGTAAGTCAGTGATACAGCCTTAGTAACAAAACGTGTAAGTCGGTGATTATATTTGTTTGCTGCTTTTTCTTGACAACGGAACTTAATATTATTATTAAGTTCCTAGGATAATAAAATTAGCAACGCAGGATGCAAATTTAGACGTTTTGTTTATAAATTGCAAGTGTTTATGTGACATGTGACACTCACAGGTAACACGACCCACGAAAACTAATCCTAGTGATAGGTGGCAAACCATAGGATTTTTTCAAAAATCTAGGAAAATTTCGATAAGCAGGGAGAAAAATATAATAAGATAGGTAACTCGAAATGTATCGCCTATTAACATTTTCGGAAGGCAACAAGCCGCGACTTCGCCTTGGCTTGTACTTGTACTACCTCAAATGTTAATAGGTCCTTACATTCCTTGTTTCTTAAATAGCTATTACGTTTATTGACTTTTCGAGGCTAAAGAAACAAAAATTTATATTCAATAATTTTATTTAAAAGGGCTTACTCAACGAGTCCGGACCATAAATTTTAACTGTTGTCTATTACAGAATTAACCAAAACCGAGAATTAAATATCCATTATCTGGAATTAATATTTATTTGCTTATTTATGTATACTCATAGTTCTACTTTAACTGTCCCTGCTATCGATGCGACGGACTTCTATACATTTCTAAAGTTTTCTACCAAAATCAGGGTTTTCTGGATGTATTAATAGTTTAGTCGTAAAATCCATTGCCAGTTTGTAAAGGTACGTTTGTTAGCCCCTTTGTCACCGTCGGGACGTTAAATTTAGATAAGGCGTCTCGTACGCCTAGCTGTTTTAGATTAGTTGCCCTGTTTCTCTACCTGCCTAGCTCAGTATACTTGAAACTATTACTTTAACTCAGCTTGTGGCTTTGAAATGCAATACCTGCTAAAACAGGAAGCTGGATTGCATTTGTAGTGCCTGAAATTAACTTCAAACAACATTTATAAGAAAAGCCAAATTGCTTTTTTAAACCCACATATAAAAGCATAAAGAAAACAAAAGAAAATAGTGTCGGAAAAACTATTTGCGATAGTTCCAGGCTACTCGCATTTACTTTTACATTAAAACACTGCTAAAACAACTGTCCTTAAAAGTATGGACACTAAACTGCCTAAATGTCCGCTGTTGCGATTGCGTGCATGAAAATCCGTCTTCTCAGTTTACATACTGTCCGCGATGCTCCTTGAATTTATGCAAGCCTTGGATCTGAGTAGTTCTGGGAATTACTTCTTGCACTTGTTCAGTTCGCACCTTGGAACATAAATTGTATAATGTTATATAACCAGGTTGTTTTACTGAAGGGGTTACACCTAATGAAAGGAAAGGAAAGATTTTGATTTAAAATGTGCCTGGAGTAGCCAGGCCTAACTATCCCTTAGATGCTTGTAGCCTGCGTCGGTCACAAGTGAACATACCTCAGAGTGTAGAAGTATATTGAAAATTATTAAACAAATGCAGTCTTATATATCTTTACATGTATGTCATGTTGCTGCCTTTTGAACTCAAAACCTAATATTGGTGTAGGCACAAAACATGACGTTCGCATAATAATGCACATTTACAATGTGTAAATCTGACTTAGTGAGTACTAAATTTGCGCCAGTATGCATAAAACTTCCATATCGTAACGTAACTTGATCCAGTAAGCCGACGTTAGCTGAATGTTGTAAACACATATTGTAATCCGTGATCTAGTTTTAAAGTCTATTTCCGCGTCCGCACTATTTCACTTAATTTTACTAAATTGTCTTGCACCATGATCAAACATTAGTTTGAACACATACGTACTATTTATCTATGTTGCGCATTCCTCTACCCTCCCGAAGGCTTCTCCAGTTGAACGCAATCACTTATCGCGTAACTGCAACTATTTTCTATATCAGGTTACCTAGAAATCGGTGAGAACTGCAACGCAGCCATTGAATTAGATTGAATAACCAAACTTTAAACGATGCGGATATTTCCCCGCAACTTTCGGGAAGGATTTCGACGTATAGAAAATATCATGGCTGTTAGCTCTTGTTCCGCGATTACGCCTGACGTCACGTTTCCACAATGGACGTGATGAAACTACTTGAATGCTTGGAAATTCCCGCACTTGCTCTGTAAACGATTAATAAAACACTTACTTGAAGTACAATTACGGACCTGTGGCGCACAAACAATTTTAGAGATCAAACTGTTTATTGGCGAGTTTCAGCCGCAGCCATTTATTTAATTGCTGAATGGAGCCGCTAAGAGCTGCTTACATACTGGCGGCTTTGGGCAACGCCCTCAAGCGACTCTCGTTTTAAGCTACCCGCGACTATACTAAGTTACAATATTTGAGTCTAATTACCAATACCAAAGTATGCAAACACAAAGTGGCTATATGTGTAAATATTAAAATAGACAATACAGGCGAAGGCGACCAGGTTCGCGTTTCAAGCTTTGGAACGTTCTATAAGTCACATGTGAATAGGTACAGCCATTGTTCGCTTTAATTAATTCTAATACCGTTAGGTACAACTTCGTTCGACTCTATCTCCTGGGTTGCTGTCATTTAAACAACTTTATTTTTCTTGTTAATTGTTATAGTCATACTGATCAATAACAACATCGATTTGAATTTTAAATTATAAACTGTTAATTGTATTGCACAACTATAAATTAGTTAATAATGTTTGTTATTCTGCACGTTAGTACAAAACAAATAAGTTACCTACAATGGGTTGTTTTCTTAATGACAAATAAAGTAACAAAATCAACATACCTTTGTTCAATTATTGTTCTAAATTATTAATCAAAACGGTTTCTCGTATAAACCAAAACATACTAGTGACCTTGCTGTTTGTTTACATACGATGTCCTTAAAATTACACAAGGATGATTTTACTTACTACTAAAATTCTAATAGGCCTATTTAAACTTATCTTAATATTTACTTCACTTTCAAACGTTTGATTTTCTGATTAGACAATAATTTTAAGTTTACTCACTAACACCCAAATATTGCATTGCACTTCGGTTCTGGCTTGCTTGCAGGCTGACTACGACTCTGCATCGCCCTTCTTCGTTTGTAGAATTGTAAATAAATTTCAACTACTTGCTGTTGCCGTCGTCCATTGAAAAAAATATTCAGTTCAAACTCGCGTTAATTCAGTTCACTGGTGATTCTGGTTTATCGTTTTTTGCATTAGTCGGTGCTACTTTATAACAGAGAAAATACTCCTGGTGTTTATAATAACGTTTAACTATTAATTTTTAAATTTAGAAAAGTGCGCGATTGCTACGTTTACCCACATTAAATTGTCTGTCTTTTAAATTAATTATTGTCTCTACCATCCCCACGGTGCTTGTTGCTGGATTAACGAAGAAATTAGGAAACAAACATCGACGACCTTGTAATAACAATAGCAAACCACAAATGGAACAGGGCGGGACATGTGGCTAGACAAGAATCTAACCTATAGAGAAGTAGAATTCTGAACTGAAAGTCAATATTCACAAGACGAAGCGATGGAAGATCTCAGCGACGCTTGTCAGACGACATTGTGGCAACAGAGGAATACCATGACAAAAACTGGCACTCGAGAAGGGTAAATTGAAAGAGAAAATAGAAGAATTTGTCGAGAAGTGGATAATAAACGAGTTAAACGTATAAATACTATTAAAATGAGTAAACCACCTAAAGGGCAGTACAGATGATATAGCAACCTTATAAGCAAATGTGTATAAAAATAATTAAAAACTAAGCAACTGATATTCAAACTAAAGCTGATGGTTAAATTAAACAATAACAGTTGAGAGGATAATAATAGAAATATGGCAAGTTCTAAATATTAGATTAATTTTTGAACAAAATCTGTCAATCCCCACAACCAATTTGTTAGAGATTAAGCAATTGTATAATGAATAAATCTAAATACTAGCAAGTATTGCAAAGTATGCAAGTTAATGTAAATCGCTATTTGATGCAAATTAGATAATTTAAATTTCAATTAGGATAGCACTTATAAAGCTAATTGAGTTATATAATACATTAATATACACCTGTTTCTACATTTGGAAAGAGTAGACACGCGTTTTAATGATTCATGTTACTACCAATGGTGTCCTGTATAGGTACCAAATTTAAGTATTTATAATTCTCTAATTCCTAATTGCGCAATGCTAATTGGGAATTTACATAATGTTTGTAGTTATGGGAACACTTCTAGGATGAATTATTTTGTATTGAAAACCAATTAAAATTTTAATTTAGGTGGTAAAAAAGTACTTTAGCAGCAATATGAAGATTAATAATCATTTTGAGGTGTTGCATGTTGATCTTAAACGCTAAATATAATGTGGTTGGCATTTAATATATTATTAACTCGACCACAATTATACATATTTCTCGCAATTATCTAGATTCATACTAGTAAGATTTATTTAATGGTATATACAGAGTGTCTATAGAATATTTTTGTATACTTTCAGCAAACATTCCTGCTTTGAAAAAAGAAAAATCTAAATGAATGTTTGGTTTAATACGACGTAAGTATTAAGATGTAAAATATAATTTACCCAAGGTCTTGAAATGGATGATTTAGTTACGTACTTTCTCCCTCTCTCTTTCTTTATCTCTCTTCTTCGCTAGAGGGTTAGATCGGAACACAAGAAGGCAATGCAAATTAATTGAAGCTGAATAGCTATTTATCCAACAAGTGCTAAGAGTCGACGTTTATGCACGAGACATGAAAATTATGAAACGAAGCCGAAGGCTGAGTTTCATAACATGTCTCGTGCATAAACGACTTTTAGCACGCGTTGCATACAATATTTTATCTAAGACCTTCATTTTACTGTTATTAATCCATAAATATCGATTTAACAAAGGTTTGCATCTACGACACTTCTAATTTATGTCATAATAAACAGTAGGCCTTGGAGCGCGGGCGAATGTTTGCGAAGCAAGTACTGTCAAAGTCAGTTATCAAAGGTAATTATTAATACTACGCTAACTAACACATTAGTAAACAACATTTGATGCGATTTTGTTCACTTTGACGCGACGTTAGCTAACACCAGACTGAACATTACTTTCTGCAACCGGCCCTTTATCTAATAGACTTGTCCGTCCGTCCGGGACGCTGGTCCATCCGGGACGCTGTTTCAGCAGCCAAACCGTAAGAGATAGAGAAAAAAGTTATTAAAGTTATATGTTTGGAATGGTCATGTCAGGTCAGGAACCGAATTTCAGTCACGTGACACTTCCGGTTTTCGAGAAATCACAAAAAGACCGTTTTTCAAATAGAACGGACATTTGTCTCACTGGATTGCTTGTAACTTTAGAACTTCACTTCCAGTTCGAAATTGTAGTTTTATAACCTCACTTTACTTTTAGCACATGGGCTAAAAGTAACAGCTGATTTCTTTAACCACGGTAAACTAATAAAACGTCACTTCTAGTGAAACAAGCTAGCGCTAAAAGACCTACTTTTAGTGGTGGTCGTAGATAAAACATTTAATATAGTTCCAATATGTTGTTTTCAAATATCTACATTTTATTTAGATTAGATTTTGCTACTATTTCTCAAGATGTATAAGAATACATCATTATCGGTCTAACGATAGATAAATAAATCAGGAATCAGTCGTGTTGTAATGGTGAATATTTGTTCATTATTGGTGTTTTGCGCATCTTGCGTGACATTGCTTTAGTTTCCTGTTCCTGCGATAGCCCCAACTTAATATTTTATCAAAATAAACACTTAAATGCTTCTGCTTCTGATCATTAATTGATATGTTTACTGGTATATGTGGGCTCCTCAATATAAACATTTTGGTTGCTCACTTACTGATATTTACACATATTTGACATTTCTCAAACCACTAATTAAGCTTTCATGGAATTATATAATAATTTTGCTAAATAATTACCGTCTCGTCAGTATATATACCTACAGTTATTGTTGTATTATTTAAAGCATGCATATAAATTTAAATAAAATTAAACCCAAGCTTGATAATCCTTGTGGCACTCCAGTTTTTATGCTCTACATTGCTGAAAGCTTAGAATAAATTCATACGTTATGAATGTATATCGAGAATTACTAATGTTGCATTAATTTTGCTTTAAATAAATTCTCTGATATTTCTGTGAATTGATAAATTGGTAGACGGTAGAGTGCTTTAGCCTAAATATGTTCTGGTAAGATGCAATTATGGTCTCCTAATTCAAAGACGTGTGAAACGATTATGGATAACTTTTTCCAGGATTCTACAAAATGTTAATAGTAGAGTTACTGGTGTACATACAGGAAAGTCGATGCAAAAATTTCTAGGGGTGAATCCTTGGCCCAAACTATGGTGATTTAACTCAACTTGCCTATATACAAAGTTGCTAAATTTAGCCGCTAGAGGGGTTTAAAAATGATTAGCTTTTTTCAACTTTGTCAAATAAGTCGAAAAACCTTTGATAGATTTTATTCATTTTTTGGCCATGCGTTTTTACCAGTAAACTACAGCTTTATCTGGAATAAACTTTGTCACAATAAATTATCCATCCATATTTTTTTAACCCCTTGTATAACCACTACCAATTCTTTTTTCTGGATAGTCACTTTAATTTATAAGCTATTTCCTGTCTTACAAAATTTTAGTTGAGTAAATGCTTTAGCCACAAAATACTAGATATTTATGCATTAAGGGAGTTATGAATATATTTTTTCCCTGAGGTTGACATGTGTTACAGACCGAGGGCTTCTAGTCTGAGGTCTGTAAGTCAACCGAAGGAAAAAAACATTAATATCTCCCGTTGTGCATACAATATTTTATTTACTAGCATATTAGTAAGAATAGTATGAAATTTCAAAATGTCGTAATGACATTTAAAATTAGAATATGTAAGTAACATCAAGGATTGCCTAATTGTATGGTTGCTAAAACGTTATTTGTAGTTGCATGGTTACCATGAGTCCCTTGGGAGTTATGAGTATAGCTTTTCATATTTTGTTTCTACGGCGAAAATGTACAATATCATGTTGCTACTAAATAGAAATATTTTCTCAACCTGAATCAGTAATTGTAACTTAACACTAGGCTTGTAGGGATTTAGAAAATATTTGTTGTGGCTAAACCGTTTACCCAAGTAAAATTTTGTAAGAGAGGGAATAGCTTCTAAATTAAAGTAACTATCCAGAAAAAGATTGGTATTGATTATACAGTGGGTTAAAACATTTAAAAAAGCTAATAAATTTTAAAGCCCTCTAGCGGCTCTACTAAGCAACTTTGTATATAAGCAAGTTGAGTTAAATCATCATATTTTGGGCGAAGGATTCGCCCCTAAAAATTGTTGCATCGACTTTCCTAACACCCTGTATATCTTTCTGGGCTTCAATACTTTTCCTAAATGTATGTATCATTGTTGTATGGATAATTTCTCAAGCTGCAGAGAAGTGTATCCAATAGTTAAACTCTTATTGAAGGTCGACGCCAGAGATGAATAGGCTTTATCTGATAGATTTTTGAACGACATTAAGTAAAATACTTAGATCATTGGGATATATGTGTATAACCGTTATTTGTATATTTCGGGGTCATGATACCCAATTTACTAAATAAATCTTTACTATATATGCACTTGATTTAAAGCGATTTCTTAGTTTCTTATTTGCCAACCTATCAGTATCATGCCAAAACGTGTATACAAGTGAAAACTACAATTCATTGAAGAAGTGCATTGCGGCGTAACACCTAAGTTTCCCGTGAACTTGCACAAAATAAAACAATCCCCGTCAGGCCGCGAAACTTCCTTCTATTTCGAAACCCGTTCATTCAGCACCGGAGGAGCCCCGAGCCCATTCATAATTTCACTTCCAGTAGTTCGGTACATTTATTTCCTTGATTGACTGGTCACGCGGATTCTTGTGGCTT
Source organism: Agriotes lineatus (assembly GCA_940337035.1). Taxonomy (NCBI): domain Eukaryota; kingdom Metazoa; phylum Arthropoda; class Insecta; order Coleoptera; family Elateridae; genus Agriotes; species Agriotes lineatus. The sequence goes on from CALNHX010006710.1 coordinate 54,949, forward strand.
ATCCGGTAGCCGGCCCAGTGGGAATCCTGGATCCCGCGGAGAGGTCCTGCTGCGACGGTGGCGCCCCCTGCTGTTGCGACACCATATCGATTTATCCCTGCGGCCATTACACACCCTTCCTGCCACAAAATGGTCGACACATTCACAATATCTCCGATTCGCATTTCGTCCTCTATTTCCCTTTTTATCGCCTCCACCATTTCGTTTTACGTCGTCGTATTTTAGTTATCATATTGCCGACCGCGGCGCTGCCTGTCATCTCTTTTTACGGGCTTTTTTATCGGGGTTCCGCCGATTCCGATCTGATATACTGCTCTTCCGTGTGCTAGGACGAGGCACTTCGGGTTTAGGGTCGCTCGAGTGGATGCTGACTGCTGCCGCCTTGTATTAATGGAACAAAGAGTGCTGACTGTCGCATTTTGGTTTATTAATTATCAAAACTTTTGTAATCCCGTGGACTGGTTTATACGCGACAAATAATAATTAGAAAGTCAAATAATATCGGATTATTTCTATTTCCACTTCTTGAAAGACATTTCAAGGGCGTTAATTAAGAAGACTAGATTCTACAACTTATATAGTTTCTAGGTGGCGACAACTGCTTAGCTGTATCATTGCTTTTTACTTCCTTTTACTATAAAGGAAGTATTGGATTCACCCCAAAAATTCGAAATTGAGTTTTCAACGGATCTTCACGTTTTAGAGTCCCCTGATCCCAAAAAACATATTTTTTTTCATTGGTCTGTCTGTGTGTCTGTGTGTGTGTCTGTCTGTCTGTGTGTCTGTCTGTGAACAGAATATCTCAAAAACGAAAAGAGGTATGGCGTTGAAACTTCATATATAAGTTTTGTGTACTATGTAGATGAGACAGCAAGCTTTTGAAGAAAATCTCATAACCGGAAGTAGGTGTTTACTCTTGTGATTTTTCAGTTTTTTTCGATTTTTTCAAAAACGGCTCCAACGATTCTTTTTAAACTTTACATTTTTCTTACATTTTTAATGTGTATTGATGTGAGATAGGTGATTTTCCAGTTGAATACTTCTAAAGTGGGTTTCTTTTGTTTTTTTTCTATTTTTTTTATTAACTCCTATTTTAAATAAAACACCCGGTATATTATTACATTTTTGAATTCACCTTAAAATTCTAGAGAAAATTTGTCTCTTCAACTAACACTCGATTTTGTACCGTTTTTGTAGAATTTGTAATTTTTGAAAATTTTTAACAAATGGTTAAAAATTAAAAATGAAATTTTTGACTAATTATAAGATCACTGTAAAAGGAAGTTGTGTGAGTGTATCACACCAGATTTTTTAATTATGCTTCGACGCTGTCTCATATCTTTGTATCATGTAACCTCATTTTCTCCTTAGTCATCCATCCCGTTGGTACTTGGGAGAAATATGAATATCTGCTTCGGTTTTGTCCCATTAAAGTGGAAGTGAGCTACCGGCATACGATGCAACGTCAATTGCAAGAACAAGTAATCTTATTGCTTATAAAGTTCAAGTACAGTCGTGTTAATTAAAGTCTTGTACAGGATTTGTGTTGTGTGAATATGAATTACCTTCACAAAGTTAAAAAAAGTGTTGTACATACAAATATTTTGAAGGTATTAGCCTAGGTCTACCTAATTAATGATACAGTGTGGGCCATTGTTGAGTAAAAATAATCTCTGTACTACACATTTTTGAACACGACGATTCAAGCGTAGTCTATTTTTCAACTATATGCTGTTTTTAATTAGAAATGGTAACTGTGGGAGGCACATTTATAGGTACTTTAAAAAACACTACGAAATACAGTAGATTATTTTTTAAACAGTCCTATCAGCCAATGGTAATGAGAAAAAAATTCAAATCGACCAATAGCATCACTATTTGCTAGTAGCATCAAAATTACACTGATTATTTGCTAGTAGCTGATTACAGCGACTATTTTTTCACAAACCATTCAAATCGTTCTTCTGCTGATGTAACACAACTAGCTAAAAGTGGAGTAGGTGAGCAACAGCTGTTAAAAATAACAGGGCACTCATCTGGAAGCACCATCAAACCCTATCTACTACTTCTACTGTTTAAAAAATAATCACGCCGAATTACATTCGTGGTAATAATTTATTTTTATAATTTTAACTAGATTAGCACTTATCATAGCAACAAAGATTCGTGAATCTAGTTAAAATTATCAAAAAATTATCACCACTTATGTACCTAATTACTGTTGATCATTTTTGGTGATTATTTCCAACATCTGACGCTTTGATCGATCAAAAAATGCAAACGGTCATTGCGCCCAACGATTATTCAATAAAAAATTTTATCATGACTGATTATTGCATCCTCCGGCACCTACACACATTTTTCAAATGTCAACAAATTATTATAATAAAAAGCAATATTACTGAAGTTGGAAATAATCTCCCCACGTGACTCGAGAATTAGCGATTATCTCTATACAAAAAGATCTTGTTGGGTTCAACCAATGTTTAAGAAAACAACATTTAAGGTAAAATTATGTTGTCGTCTCAGATGTGGTCGTTGCATTTGCGGTTATGGTGATTATAGTTGCATATGCGGTCAACGCCAAACATTTTAAGTATATCTTAGAATTTACTCTTATAGAAGTCTCATTTGGAGTCAACTCTTTTTCTCGTTATTGTTAACATTTGTTTTTATAGTTTAATTCCATACATTCGTTGCAATTTTTTTTATTATGTTTTGATTAAACAAACAATCATCAGGTGAATACTGCAAAATTATTTTAAATAATTAATAAATGATATCTAAAATTAAACTCATAGAACGGTTGATGTGAAAAATGAAAGACTCCTGTAAGAGTAGATTTTAGTTTGTCTTAAAAATGTTTTTTCGACGACTGACGTCGAAAGTAGATTTTTCTCACTGTCATTTGACAACAGAAGTTGACATTTGCCGCTGAGCGTGCGTTTTCATCACTTTGCCGCTCGCCGAGTGTTTTGAGTTTCCGCGAGAACAAAATAGGTAGCCACGTCCGAATGTTTACTTGACAACGCCCGTCATTTGCTGAAATAATGCCGTCACATGTCATAGACTGCGCGAGTAATGTTAACTTGATTGTCTATTAATTTTTGCGATGAAATGAAATTTGGTATTTTTCTTTAATAATATGCTCAGTCGTCGAAAAAATAATATGTTATGTTTCGAGCTAAAAGTGCGCTTGCCGCTTTTGCAAGATTGCTGGTTTCGGCTTCGCCTCAACTAGCAATATTCATGCGCAATCGCCAAGAATGCACTTTCAGCTCTTAACATACAATATACCATTTCGTCGACCGCATATGCAACAATAATTACCCTGCCCGCAAATACAACAACCACAACATAAGTTCGACCATTTCAAAATTATGACATTATCAAAGAACTCTTGAATCTTTGCCTCTCGGGCTCTAATCAGATAAATGTGATAGTTTTAGCTTTCATGATTTTTCCAAGACAATATGCATTCGACTGCGAGAAACATTTTTAGTCTGATAGTCGCATTACTCTCGATTACCTCCGATTTGAGATTTGATTTTTTCTCTTCTTATTCCAATATCATAAGCTGTGACAATCAGAATTAGGGAAATGAATGTAGTTTGTTTGAAATATATTAAATAGTTCTTTTTATATTGAAAATTCGCTAATATATGCAATAGAATTCAATTTTGCTAAATATATAAAATATAAGGCACAGAACTAACGTAGTATTATTATATCTCGCTATATTTAAAGTAAATATAAAATGTGTTACAAAAAGTGGAAAATCTCCAAGAGATGATTTTACTGCTCCAATTACCTACATCGTTCCGATTCCTGCTAATTTACACAATTTTGCTCCTTCCTTATCCACATCCTCACAATTTTTTAGTGAACGCTTGCTTCAGTGGCAAGTATGAAACCAATTTTTTGTCAATCATTCCACTTTGGTGCCCCCTGAAATTTTGCGCGGGAAGCCCAGACTTCTCAGGCTTCTGTGATACGCCAGTAGCTTTTGTCTTCTTCTTTATTATCCTTGGTATAGACCTTTGGCCTGTTTGTTCCAAACGTCGATGTCCAGCACTCCTTTCATAGCTTGGGCGGTCTTTTTTGTACTATTATGATTTCTTACAATAAAGCACTTTTAGCCTTTTTAAAAATTAGAAACATGGTTTTTGCATTCAATCTTATTTTTTACCTGAATCCATATTAGTTCAGTTATGGTGAAAATATTGTTATAATTTTATTATCTATTTTTTCGGTACGCATGAATTGTGTTATTCTTCATGTGGACCAATTAAAAGTAAAATTTCAAACGGAACCATATATCTGTACCAAAGTCTATATGTGTTAATCGTAACTGTTCTGACATATATTCCTTCTCCATAGCATGGCATGGTGCATTTCCTATTGCAATGATCAAACCATTCTTCTAAAACTGCAAATCAGCAGTTAGTGAGTAGCTATATCTATTTAGTTAAAAAAAGAACCAATTTATTTACTTTGTAAATTACAGAAAAGAGCATTAAGTAGACAACACGTATATAAATCTCGAAAAATTGATGTCATCAATTCTATAAAAACGACAAAGACATATCCAATCATAAATGTAAGTTTTACAGCGAAATTTTTGTAAACGAATTAACATCAAACTATGAGTCGTTGCATGGTCAACTACTATGGGCATCGATCAAACATTATCCGCGGTCGGTACTCGGATGGTTGTTTCAATAAAAAATTCTCAAATTATTCAAGATCATTATGAATAATCAGACGTAAGTGTTCGTATTATTATTACGGTTAGATATTTTGATTGAACGATGTCTGCAAGTGATACTTCTCTAGCAAGCCAAGAATAATAGATTTACTGGTGCTGTATCAATGAATGTACTTACCAGCCATCCGTTGAAGAAGGACCTGTCTCTCTTTCGACATCTGATTAAATGGTCATCATTCTCATATTCCAATATTCTCTATCTTCCTAATCGTGTTCGTTTAATCCTTTCTCTGTTATTAAATTATTTGTATAGGGTTTATATTTAACAGGTTACTATCCTTTTTACTTTTGTCTCGTAGTAACCAATTCTTCCTCCAACCTTTCGGCGTATCTGTACCATCTTAATGCTCTTTTCTCTAATCTTTTTGTAATATACTTTTATTTCTTTCCATACTGTGAGCGTTCTTATTCTGTATCTACGGATATATTGCTGCATATAGTTCAGTTCGATCATTTTTCTCCGCTGCAAGTTTTTATACTTTCTGTAACTTTAGGTGCTTTTTGTAATGTAAACTAAAGATGTTTCGTTTTGCTTGTTTAATAAGGTTCCATATCGTCCTATTTAGCGTTTCCCATTTCCCAACTTTTCGTCTAAGTACATTTTCTCGAATTTTCTTGGGTGAAGTACCTATATTTAGTATACATGCCTTGACGGTGTCTTTTCTTAATGCTAAGTTATCTGTCTTTCCTCATACGCATATATTATATTTTTTTAAAAATGAGTATATTCAGGTTCTCTTCTTATATTCCCATTTTAGCTTACCTAACATATTCTTTTTCTTCTTCTTAGCTATTTGTTGTTCATCGCAGGACATCAGCCTCTTCTAGTCTCTTCCATGCATTTCTGTATTGAGCTGTTTGCTGCCAATGGGCCCCTGCTGTTCTTCTTATGTCATCCAGTCATGTTTTTGGAAGTCATGTGCTCCTCTTTGTTTATTTATATTACCATTAGGTTAACTTTTTTGACAATTTTCTGTGGTACTGTCTGGTTACATGACCAACCCATGACATGTTTTACGATATCAGTAACTTTGGTTTTGTGTCTGATAGTCTCATTGACTCATCTCAAGTATCTTTCGTTCTATTGCCCTTTGCGTCGCTCTCAGTCTGTTTGCATTTCTGTCAGTGTAATGGTATCAAGACCGTAAGTTGAGACTGGTAGTACCTACTCAGTATACCTTCAGGCTTTCCAAAAGCCGACCAAATCAACACTATTCTTCTAGCTGTCTCCGCCGTTTGATTTTCCTTTCCAAACTTTACTGTGACGAAGGTGTCTCTATCGATTGACGTTTTCTATAGTTTTTTCGATGCTCTCCTGTTGGGTTCATTATTTTTGTGTTGATGGCGCCGATTTCAGGTCCAACGGTTGATGATACGTGCTTTAGACTTTCTAGCATTGCTCTAAATCTACCTGTGTGTACGTTAATGAGTCAGTACTTCCTCGTGAAAGGGAATTTTCCACATTTTTGTTACAACATATGTTTAAGGCTCGATCACCAGACATACGTATACGGATTTGTGGTGGATAATGTGAACATAGGCAGTTAAATGAGCTAGAATATAGTTTATGGACTTTGAATGCGTTAGACAGAAATAGACATATACGTATTGAAATCTAGTATCCGCAGAAACCAGAGAGGCGTTTTATTTTTAGAAAACACTGGATTTTAATACACTTAAGTCTATTCCTGTCTAACGAATACAAAGCCCATAATATGTAGTAGTTTGTATACCAAGGCACTGAAATTTAACTTTTTATCACGAATGTGGATTTAGTTGCCGAAGGCCGTAGGGCCAAAGCAAATAAACCACATGAAGGGTATACATTATGTTTTTTTTAAATCCAAAAATCGTGAAATTACAACATTTTAACAAACGTTTGTAGGTTATGTTGACGTCGGTTGACGGTTAGCTGTCGCCCCGCCAGATATAAAAAGTCGCAAAACAATGTATTACTTCACTACCGATTTCTCATATTTTAATGACGATTTCGACGTTCTTCACTGCCGATTTTTAAAAAGCTATATTCTAGGTCATTTAACTGTCTATGTTTACATTACATATTAAATAATATTGGTGACAACGTACATCCTGTTTCAATCGAAGTTGATATTTCAATGCTTTTTATTAACTTATTGCCTATTTTAATTTGTGCTTTCGTTTTGTGATAGTATTCGGCTTTTATTATCTGAATCCATTTTTCTTTAATCCCACCCCGTGTATTGCTTTCCATATTAGACATCTGGGTACACTGTCAGAAACGTTTTGACAGTCAACAAACGCTATTGTGTTTCTATATATTTTCATTTCACTAAAGACTTTCAGTTGCTGTTGCAAATAAACTAACTAATGTTGGCAGAATACTAATTCCACAGTAATTTTGCCAATCCTTCTTGTCCCCTTTCTTCTTATATATATTGCGAAATCGGCTATTTCAAATTATTATCCCAGATAAAATTTATTTTAACATGGTTACATAGTTCTGCTTAAGCAGAAGCAGTAGATCCAATTCCTTCTTTTTCCATTGCTATTTTTTAAATTTTAATGTTCTGGACTCAAAAAACTGGCTCAAAGCTAAATGTGAATTTTCATAATCGTATCGTGTAATTATACTATGAGCAAAGATGGCCCCAGTGTCAAAATTAATCAACCCGTAGCCACCCCCATTTCAACTTGTCCAATATAATTTAACCACAGCTTTCTCCTTTGTTTTTCTTATTTTACCACCTAGAAAAAACCACTCTTTTATTTTTGGTTATCCGTTACATAATTCTTCAGCCGTGGCATGGGCACGGAACCATAATTTAGCGCCCGATTTTTGATATATAATGTCAAAACATGCGTTCTAATTTATGGGTGTAATATCAGAAAAGATCGTACATCTTAAAAAATTGTTCCGAGAGATCCACGTATCGTTAACGCGCGCTCGTTCCCGTCCACGTGTATAATTAGGTATGGTAATGCTCGGCGGGCGGCGAGGGCGAGGGCCTAATGAAGGGGGCCCCAACCACGGCCGCGGGGCACCCTGCACACACGCGATCATGCACCATGGAATATGTGATACACACTATGGAATGGGCGATTATGATATTAATAATACTTATTTTGCATTATATAATTCCTTTTTATGCGTTACATAAACCGCGGCGGAAACGATTTTTTGTCCCGGTTCATCAATCTCTATTTTTCAAATCTGCTTGTCAAAAAATTTCAATACGCGCGCTGCGGCCGATTTGAAATAATCGTTTTAATGGTTAATTCCATTTTGATGGGCCGATTATAAGACTAACATTTAAAATTAGGAATAATTAACTTATCATAGAGCATAGCAATTTACAATATGTGCCATCTCATCGCATGCATCGTATTTTTTTTTCTTAAGTAGACTAAAATTTACAATCTGTTCTAGCGGTACAATAATGTGAATAAGCAGATTGATATAAATTTTTTGGGAAATTGTTCTCCGGAATTAGTTAACTAATATTAGGAGCATAGTCTCTTCATTTTTTGTCAAACGACAAGAGACGCAGCTATTGGTTTTAATTTATATATTTTTTAATTAAGTTTTTATTTATTTCATTTTTTCTATTGTTCAAATCGTCCAGATACAGCTTTTCCATTTTGAAAAATTGTGCACGAATAAAAATTCTTTTCGTACGTTTTTTTTAATGTCAGTGCTTCGATATTTCAAAATATTGGAAAATTTACCCTAAAGTGAGATATTTATTAAGAGTATAACAATTACTCGCAATCTATTGTTGAAGAATTCAACTGAATTCATTTTTAAATTTTTTATGTGGAATTTACTAAATCCTACTGATGATTTTCAAAGTATGATTATTGCGGATTTAGCGCGCTTGATATCATACCTAGTTTCATTAAAAAACTATTAAATCTTGAAAAGAGTTACTGCAAGAATTATAGGAATACCCACGTTTATTGCATTGCCTTTTAACCCTAGTAACCCCAAAACCGGGTCAAAAATGACCCAGGATTCGAATTTTCTTGTGCAATTTTTTTTTCAGATGCTATTACGTCGTTGTGCTTCTAGATATGCTATTCCTATGCTGTCTGTCACTGTATTCCATAAATAGAAATTTAAAAATTGGTACTTCCAATTTTTTATTACTTTCTTTGCGTGAAGGGTCAATTTTGACCCATTTCAGTACTCCGCATATTGTAGTCAATTAATGTTTTATACCTGCTTGTACATGTAGCTGCATGCATGATTTTTTTGGTAAGAAATGTCTGGGGAATTTACAGGAATTATATATGTTTGTCGTAGGTCTATATAAAAGCAGGATTTAAAATTTACTTTCAGTTTGCTGTTACCATTTGGTGATAATGAATCCAAATAGAATTCTCCTAACTGACGAGCAACTAGCTAAGCTTTTAGAAGAAAGTGATTATAGTGACGAAGATGTTCTTGAAGTGTGCAGTGAAGTAGACGATAATGAAGAAGTTGAGAGAATCGGTGACAGTGAATTTGGAAGTGATGTTTCCGGTTCTGAAGAGTCGGATGATGAACTCGTTGCTGGGGTTAATAATGAGAAAATAGATGGGAAAATGTGGACGTATGTGTTCGATCCAAAAAGGAAATCTAAACAAGTGAATATACTTCTTGAAAAGGAAGGACTTCCACAATGCAGTATGAATGTACAGTCTGTTTTTGATGTATTTTCGCTTTTTATTTATTATGTATGTATGATAAATATTAAATATAAGAAACGTATTAGAGATTTTATATATGTAAGAAAATCAAAAAAATTTTTAAACAATAATTATAAATAGCAAAATTATCCAGTGGGTCAAAAATGACCCATTTTGGTACTCGGCGTGCTCTCAATTTTGTGGGGTTACTAGGGTTAAGTACTCTTAAAATTCGGTGTATACTCATCTGTTCAATTTGGAACTTTTAGTTGTGTTATCTTCTAAGGGCTATTTTTATGAAGAAAAATATAACATTGTGATCAAATAACTAGCATTTGAAATGAATAATAGTATAATCTTCAATAACGGTTTAAATTCTTAAATATAAACAATGTTGCGGATGTAAACATTAAAAAAACTGACCATAGAAGCTAAAAATATGGAAACGTATGAGTTAGGAGGAATTTTGCGAATATATAATGTGAACGGAACTGAATAAAAATAGCAGATTGAAAAGTTTATAATATATTTGGAGAAGCAACAGCCACCACGATAACAAAAGTACAAAAATGCAATGACTTGGTCATATAACAATATTAGCAAATGATTAATTACAATGTAAGCTGTAAAAGACGTGACGAAGAAAAAAGAAAAGTTCAAGAAGTAGATGAAAAACAAAGACCAAAAAGGAAAGTAAGATCAAGGAGAAGAAGAAAAGAAAGTCTAAATATACAAGCAAAAGAGGTAGACAAAAAAAGGAAATGATGAAAGGAGCACGATTAGGAGGTAGAAGAAAAAAATTAAAAGCCCAAGAAGTATAACATGACAAGAAAGGCTATGAATTAATAAAAGTGGTAGACCAAGAAGTAAAAGAAGGAGAGATAAGCTAAGAAGTGGAAGAGGAAAATTAGTGGTGCAGAAGAAAAAGGGAAAGGATAAAAATGCAAGGAAACGAAATACGAAGTAAAAAAAGAAACTAGAAAAATGCGAACAAATACATAGAACAAATGGGTAACTACTTAGGTTTCAAAAGGAAAGAAAATCCTTATTAAATTATGCAAAAGTGAAAGCCAAAAACTGCCGAAACTACGTGGCTTGTACCATAAGTGATGCCTGTTAGCTTGGAAAAGCCAAAAAAAATAATCAAGGAAGGCTTTGGTCATTTATTGTTTTGTTATGACAGTTTTTTTATTAAAATGACAGGTTCATTCGTGTTGAAAACTATTTTCAGTATGGATAGTAAATTAAAACAAAGAGTAGTTACAGAGTTTTTGGAAAGAGAAGGTCGTACAACCTCTGAAATTCGTGGACGGCTTTTAAAAGTGTTTGGTGAGTTGACAATTGATGTTAGTAATGTGCGTAGAAGGGTGAGCAAATTTAGGGCTGTTGAAACCGATATTTTTGATAGGCCACTCTCAAGCAGACCGGATACTGTTGGAACTGATTAAACAAAATTGCGCATTGATGGAATCATTCCTGACGATCGACGTGTGACTGTAACGTGAAATTGTTAGTGTGTTGGGATCGGGACACAATGTTGTGGAGAAGATTATACATGATCTTGGTTATTCTAAGGTGTGTGCTAGGTGGGTTCCTCGCTAGTTAACCGAAGCACTAAAGGAAAAAAATGGGGATTTGTGCTGATCTCGTAAACACCTTCGAAGAACGAGGATCATCTTTTTTTGATAATGTTGTGACTGGGGATGAAAGATGGGCGTCTACATATGATCCAGAAACCAAAAATCAGACAAAATAATGGCGTCACACGTCATCGCCACTCCCAAAATAATTTAAAGCGCAAATATGAATGCATTTTTTTTTCAAAGTGAATTTGAGCGGTGAGTTTCAAGGTGGCGCACAGGTTTAGAAAGACGGGGGGATTATATTGAAAAAGAATGTTTTGTAGTTCAAAGTTTGAATAAATATTATACGAGATTTCTTTTAGAGCCACCTCGGTGGTTGAGTGGGCTTGTTGTCTGCTTAGCAACCAGGTGGACATGGGTTCAAATCTGGCCGTAGCCGAGAATTTTCTCGGAACGGACGTGGATTTGAACTCATTAGTTAAGTTAGATGTAAGTTGTTGTGTGTGTGGTATGTATGCATGCGGGGGAGCGTAGTGTAAGTCGCGTGCGGCGCATTACCTCCGTTGCACTTCCCGCGAGGTATGAATCGTCCTCAACACCGAAAGGTAAAAGAGGCTATAGATCATGAATGAATGAATGAGATTTGTTTTAGATATTTCTTAATTTAACGGTATTACAGGCCAACAAGCATTACTTCCGGTACAAGCCTCGTAGTGTGGACTCATTCAGTTGTATTTAAATAAATCTGGTTATGAATCTCTGGTTTTCCGTCTGATGTCAACAAATTTTTTTTTTTTTAAATCAATTTAGTATAATTGGTGTAGCTATATTCTGTAAATAAATTAAATTTTAGTAACTTGTGGATGGAGATTAGACAATTTCTTGGCACTGGAGGTCGATTATCCTTAAGCTCTAGTAAAAAAGTAAAAAAGTTACTTGTTAATTTTCACTTATAATACCATTACTAGTCAAGTTATGTCGAATATTTTTGCTGTGGTATCACGAATGTTTGCGCTTAGGTTCGATCCTAAGCGCAATGGACATGAGTAGTGATACCACCGCAAAAATAGTCTACTTAACTTTGACTAAGAATGGCATTCGAGGGAAAATTCAGCGAATATAACTGTAAAAATTCATTTAGAAAGCAAAATTTTTACGTGAAATTTGGATTGCTGTGAGTTCGTTTCCATAGGAGCAACCAAAACGAAAAATTATAATAACTGTCATCACATTGAAAATGTCAAAAAATTATGTCGTCAGGATCAATAGTGGTTATGTCGAAAAATTATGCCGCTTGGAACCACTAGTGGTTATGTCGATATATTTCTTTTTTTATTGGCTGAAAACAGAACAACGCTACATTGTCATTGGTCTATTTGAATTATTTGACTAGTTGTACAAACTATGTGTACGTAGAAAACGTAGAACGTAGAAATCGTCATTAAAATACGAGAAATCGGCAGTGAAGTAATCCATTGTTTTACGACTTTTTGTATTCAGCGGAGCGACACCTGACCAACAACCGATGTCAACATAACCTACAAAGTTGGTTAAAATGTTGTATTTTCGCAATTTCTTGATTAAAAAAAACATAATGTACACCTCGGCACTGAAGTTCCTTTTTATCTCTCATGTGGTTGATTTGCCTTAGCCCTACGGGCCTCGGCCACATTCGTGATAAAAATTTAAACTTCAGTGCCTTGGTAAACACGTATACAAACTACTACTATTTTGTAGCGTGGCGAAATGCTCAATAAAACAGCATAATTAAATAAACGGGACCTAATTTAACATATACACAGTGTATTTAATGTTTCTAACAGTTATTATTCCTAATAATAATTGTACAAGAACAGAATATGCCTCAGCAGGACATTTTTACCAACTACTGACTTACAAAACTTACGCAAAACCTAACCAGCTAACATCGAATTTGACATAGACTTAGAGTCTTGCCAATTTTAAGTAAAATTTCGGATTGCCAATAAATGTCGCGTTGACGGAATTGTGTTACAAACCTCAAAGTGAAGCATATGACGGAGGAACAAACATGGCGGACGTGGCGGTACTCTTCTATATCTACTGGCTCTGATTGGTAGAACTTTGTACTGCCATATGATAGTCAAGCTTAAAAATACCCCCCGAGTTACTGTCCCAGGCACTCTAGACAGGTTTCAACATTTGGCATGAGTGTCTCTACTTGTTTGATGTATGTACGCTGCTTTTGCATACAAACGGTACATTCTCAGATAATTTCAAGTTGAAAAATTCATTGAACTCGATCGGATTCCAACTATTAGTTACTTGAGCGAGAAGTCGGGATGCTTACCCTTGCTCCACAAAACCCGATGTTGATTTTTATGATAGTTAATTTTTTTTTTTTGCTATTCAGTCACCTAGAACAGTAAAAATTGCGACATTTACACAAGTTAGATATTGAGCAGAAACAATATTTCAAATTAAAATATTATGGACTGACTTAATCGAGGGCTACTTAGGTATTTGTCTCACGTAATACCAACTTTCCGCTTATCGTGGAACGTGGAAGTTTCTAGCAATTACAGTTTTGCTGGTTAGGATTTTAATTATTGAGTTGGTTAACCATGAAATATTATTGAGAAAACTAGAATAGTATGGAATTCAAAGTGTTACCTTGGAGTGGTTTCAAGTTACCTTAAAGACTGTAGACTGTAAATAAAATAAATTGATAATAAATGCTGGCGTGTCTGGAAGATCTGTCCTAAGGCCGGTTTTATTTATTGATGATAACACATTCCCAAATTTCCAATAGTATATGGGAATATTTTAGATCCTTCCAGTTTTACCAACATGTAAACATTAGTTAAAATTCGCAGAAGCAGTTCATGTGGTCATCATGTCGAGAATGTACTGCATTCGTAACTCAGCATTCTGGTCGGAACGCTCTAGTTCACGGACATAATTTCACAACACTATTTAAAAAAACCTATTTACAAAACTTACCAACGAACTGCGTTTGTTCATAGGTCTTTGCTCTAACTCTGTAAAAAATGTGTACATATTAATATTAGGTTTTAATTAGTAAAACAATCAACAAGGCTATGCTTTCCAAGCCACATCTACTTGGTCTCTGAGGCTAGAGATCAGCATAACCCTCTACTCTCTTGCTTAGGAAATTGCTTGCCAAGCCAAAACTACTTGGTCTCTGGGGCTAGAGTTCGGCAATCTCATATTATTAACGATTACTACGAAAAGTGACTCATACTTGAAATTAGATTAGAGTACAGTGACTATCATCAGTTACTATACTGAAAACATGAAATAATGTTAGACAGTTATAGTATTTAACATTACTAGCTTGGTAAAAGGGTTTTTACTGACGTGTATTGTTGAATATTTTATTTGTTCCTCACTTGTAAATAACTATACATTTACCATTTATTGATAATGTCAAACTGCAGCTAAATTCTACAATATGACACATGCTAAGGAAGACAACTCTGGCTTTGCATTTATCTATGAGCACGGGTGTAAAATTTTACTGTTGGCTAGCCAATTAGGAGACATTTTCAAGGTGAATACAGTGACTTGATGTTTACAAGTGAGGAACAAATAACATATTTTTCAAGTCTTGATTAATTGGCTATTTTGTGGTATAACAAAATTTCGTAGAATCTCAAAAAGTTTTCTATAAAAAAATTATAAAATCAGGTTTAGTTTTTTAAATATTTTTTTCTACTCCCGCATGTAAATATTCTGTTTTCTTCACAATCCACAGAATGGATAAGTAGGCAATTGTAATTAACTGTACGAATATGATTTCATATCCACACACGGGCGGATATGAAATACACCAATTACAAACCACGTTAGTCGTAATTACCTAGGCAAAATTCATTTATTGTTTGTTTTCTTATGCTTGTTATGCCAAATTGTGTGTGGCAAACGAGATTTTGTTGTAAGATATCTTATTAATTAACGTTGATTATTTCCTTCATATCCATAATAATGCGTAATCACTATGGTTTCTGTCAGTCTAATAATGACAAAAATTCAAACGTCAAAATTTAACCGCGGTTAAATATGTGTCAAAATTTAATCGCTTGTGCATACTTTTAAAATGACCATTAAAAGTGCTTCACCAACTGATTTTTATCTATTTATTCAGGAAATAATCACGCCGAACATCCCGCGTGCATGTAAACTAGCCTGAATAAATTTTGACGATTTTCTGCAAGAATGTTTTGCTCTTAAGAAATATATCTCGTAAATTTTCCGCCCCAAAATCCCTCGTGCTACGCCCTCGAGATTTTTGTTGGGCGGCAAATTTACTTGACAAATTTCTTAGCAAAACATTATGACAGAAAACGTAAAAATTTAATCGGCTATTTTAATGCACTTGGGATATTACTGTTGATTATTTCCTTCATATCCATAATAATGCGTAATCACCATGGTTTCTGTCAGTTTAATAATGACAAAAATTCAAACGTCAAAATTTAACCGCGGGTAAATATGTGTCAAAATTTAATCGCTTGAGCATAATTTTAACATGATTATTAAAGGTGCTATTTTAATGCACTTGGGATATTACTGTTGAATAAATTTTCTTTTATTTTCCCATTTTTTCCATTGATAGGTCGTAGAAAAAATACACTGTACAACTCGAGTGGAGTGTCCATACATATCATCCTCGTGCGATGTGGACATCATATCCACTCTTGTTGTACAAACTAGGTACTGTTTACGTATATGTATGCTTGTAACTATGTACAGATAGTTGTATAGTTTTTAGTTTTAAATTTTGATCTATTGATATATTTTGATGTGATCTCTGGGTAAAATATATAAATATGACGTTGAAAAGTACAATTTTCTTCATGAAAGTTGGAATACAAAAACAAAATTCGAATATTTTAATTTCTTTTCATACCTAAGTACATAAAATGTGAGATCATGATGACGGTGACATATAAATGTATGCTTGTAACTATGTAGATAGTTGTAAAGTTGTTTTAGTTTTAAATTTTGATCTATTGATATATTTTGATGTAATCTTTGGGGTAAAATATATAGATATGATGTTGATAAGTACAATTCTTTCTATGAAAGTTGGAATACAAAAACAGAATTGGAATATTTTAATTTCTTTTAATACTTAAAATATGAGACCACTTATTTTTATTTTATTATGATGTTTATGTGCAGACAGCAGACATTTAAAATTGAGATAGTAATAATAATTAAGCGACCAAAATAGGACAAGATAGTTTGGGTTAGATTACGTTGGTATACGTATTTGGTTAAGTATAGTGGCTTCTACGTTGAAAAGCGGAAG
Organism: Agriotes lineatus; assembly: GCA_940337035.1. NCBI lineage: Eukaryota > Metazoa > Arthropoda > Insecta > Coleoptera > Elateridae > Agriotes > Agriotes lineatus. The sequence goes on from CALNHX010006710.1 coordinate 71,267, forward strand.
GTTGCGATAAAGAGAAAGAAATAATATACAGTTGGGTAAAACAAGGATAGGTTAGGCATATTTTCATTAAAGATGAATACTTTGTATGCTACAATAAATTGTGTGCAAATTACTCACTTTACCTTTAGTATATTTACAATATTAGTATCTAAACTATACGCTTTTGTTGCTATCACATAAGTGCTATCCAATATATTTTATTGGAGACAAAAACGATGGTGCTAAAATCTTCGGTATCTACAGTTGCCAAGAGTTCAGTAACGACTAGCCAACACTTATGGAAGGCATTTCTGAAATTCTTGAGTTCTTGAGCACGAGTGCACAGTTAAATGCATTCGTTGGCCTACAGATATCCTCTTGCGCTAGATATTCCAGACGATAAATCAACGTAACGTCCTTTTAAACACAGAACAAAACCGCAATATTTCTCCGAATCCGTAATCACAGCGTCTCGTCCCTAATAAACCGTTTAGAATTATTTATTTTCCGGACAGCGTCAACCTCCCACTAAACTGGGAAATCTTAAGCACACACTCATAACTCGGCCTAATAATAACACGTTAGCGGCTCGTAGGGCCAAGCGATCGTTTTGGCGTTTCAGCGGCCGCGCGGCCCGGCGAGCGCGCAGGACAGAGACGAGGCCACTCGCGGTGCAGAGCTGTCGAAAGCAAAGGTTAAGTTTGCCTGGCCACCCTCGCTTTGGCGCTAGGTCAGCGAAGTGTGTATAATTTCGAGCGTTTGACCTGTGATTAGGCGGTCAGGACAGTCGGCGCCGGTCCAGCTAAGTGTCTATTTATTAACCTAATCACAGGGTGCGTTGATATCTGCGTGCTCGGGGGGGCCGGGCGCGAGGCGGACCCACGGGGAACGCCCATGGCTCACGACTCTGATCGCTCGATTTCTCCCTATGTCTCAGTTAAGCACAGGGTTGTCTTTATGCAAATCCGCGTACCTGACGCAGTGTGGCTCGGAACCCGCTTAAAGGCCGTTTAGGGATGAAGCCGCGCGAGGGGTGGAATTGATAAATGTCTGGATAAAGGGTTAATGTAGGGTTTAGCTAGGCGCCTCGGGCGGCGTGTAGTTTGAATATTCCCTGCACACCGACACTACGTGTATCCGATACAAAGACCACACAACCCACAGATTTTCTAGTTGGAGGTAACTAGAACTAAAACCGTGAAACTCGTTTGCTATTGTTCAACATTTGTAGTACATGGAGTGGGCCTCGTGTTCATATTTTTCCTTGTAGTGGCAAAATTTAGTTCAGTTCATAATTGATGCAAGTTTCCCATAATAACAAAAAAACCATAATAATCTTGTAGAAGAAAATATAAGGTTCACTATAAAACAAACGAAAATGACAATGCGTAGTATGGAAATGGATCTGAGTTGCATTTATACATATTTAATACTAAATTGTATTTATTATACAACACGATAAAGTTACATCTTATCCACGAGTGAATCGTTTAACGTCGACACAAAATCGAGACGTTAATGATTCAAGAGTGGATAATAATAACTGTATCTACAACTGTTAAATTATAAGTGCATTATATCTCCAACTCTAAATACAAAAAGCGGCTCATATTACACTAGTGGAATATTCATATTCCACAGGGTATTTTTTTTTAATTAGTGTGCTACATTGTCAATAAATGACATTAACGTCAAGGTTAGCAGGTTAGGTTTTGTGTCAGTTTTGACACAGACTGACGCAAAACCTCACCTGCTAACCTCGAATTTGGCATAGACTTACAGTGTCACCAACTATATACAAGTTGTAGATAATAGTATATTACACAAGTTTAAAATAATAAAGTTTTACTAAACGAATATAGCTTGATTAAGTATGAGCGAACGAAGCGAGCGAGTAACTTAAAAAGCTATATAAGTTTAGTAAAACTACTTTTCTTACGAAGTGTGTATACTATTTTTTCGCATTTTGTATTAGTATTTACCAACAAACATTTATATAAAAGCATTACAGGTACCACATGTCCATAAAAAAGGAGGCTGTGGAAATTCAAACGTATGAATAATATGTTGGTGGCACTGTACTCGTAAGTCTATGTTAAATTCGAGGTTAGCAGGTTAGGTTTTCGATCAGTTTTGACACAGACTGACGCAAAACCTAACCTGCTAACCTCGAATTTGACAGTGACATTACTATAGAGTAAAGTGACATTTATATGCACCAAAGTGCCACTTTATTAAGCGATTTTGAACTTAGTAAAATAGCACATTACTATACAAAATGCGAAAAATATTGTATTTGACAGGCATGTAATGGCTGTATTACACTTGAATGATTGCAACACTCGCCTTCGGCTCGTGTGTAAACTTAATCCTCGTGTAATACAGCTTACATTAAATGCTTGTTAAATAAAATACTATTATGTCGTATTAATTAAAATTTTTTTAATTCTTATAATTTAATTAATCAATAAATATCCAGGAAAACATATATTTTGTATTGAAGAGTGCCGAGAGACCAAATAAATAAATAGAGTCGCCTGTAATTCGGGTTATACGTTTGACAGTACTGAATGTATTGGCAGTCTATGTCAAATTAGAAGTTAATAGGTTAGGGCGTGTTTGTTATTTGACAACAACTGACACAACACTTAATCTGCAAATCTCGAATTTGACACATCTCGACAGTGCTACAACAATGGTGTAGTGTGACATGTGTGTCCCTCGAATACCATCCGAATCGTTTTTTATTGTAATTATAAATTGTATACAATAGTATATTATATCATGAGGAACTAAAGTGCACTATTCAATCCCGCGAGTGGAGTTTGTTGCCTCGTTGGCGAAGCCCGAGGACAACAACCACTCAAGGGATTTAGGCACTTTAGTCCCGAGGTATATACGGTCTTTTTTGCACTTTTGGGAACATTATCATCAAACCTTTCAAAAATTTGGAATCTGTCAGTTTGGAAACTGACAATTACAATTTATTAAAAACTGAATTGCAGCAGGTCCTGGATAGCCTGAATCAGTTGGCAGTACTGAAGTGTATTGTCAGTATATGTCAAATTCGAGATTTGCAGGTTAAGTTTTGTGTCAGTGTGTATCAAATGACAAACAAAACCTAACCTACTAACCTCGTGTGTACATAAATTTACCAGAGTTACGATATCATTTTTACTTTAGTCCCTAGGGATTAAATGAGCTACTTTAGTCCCTGTTTACGGGGACTAAAGTATCAACTTTAGTCCTGGAAGTGCAAAAAATAAATTTTCGGTAAGAGCGACATTTAGGGCCGGTTGCAGAAAGCAATGTTAAGTCTGGTGTTAGCTAACATCGCGTCAAAGTGAACAAAAACGAATCAAATCTCAAATGCTTATGGTAACTAATACATTAGTAAACAAAATTTGATGCGATTTTGTTCACTTTGACGCGATGTTAGCTAACACCAGACTTAACATTGCTTTCTGCAACCGGCCCTTAGCGTGTCCATTTTAATTTGATGAACTACGAAACAAACAGGGAAGAGTTATGCGCATGACATATTTAGTTTGCATTAGATCAAAGTGGCAGTAATTATAAAAATGATTTTTTCTAAAAACTATTCAAATTAATGACAAAGGTGGAGATTAAATTAAATGCTAAAGTTGGGATGGCCCAAATTGAATAGAAAAAGTTTATATTTTATAGCAAGTTGTGATAAATTATATTTAATTTTTCAATATCAGTTCTATAATTTATAGTGTTAGGGTTTTTTTTTAAATTCATATTCTTTTTTGGGTATTTCGCCACTCTGCAAATTAAAATTATTAAATAACGTATTAAATAACGAACGTTTCGAGGGACAATCTGCCCTCGTTATCAACGAAACAATTAAAAAGGAACAAGAAAACTTAGTTTTTTCACGGAGATTGAAAACCACCAACCTCCAATGAATTGCTTGACATTGAAGTTTGTTGATTATCTAAACCTACTTGATCTGATCTTTGAGAATCGATAGCCAACTAGTGTCTAAAAATATTGAGAAAAACGACACGCATTTTTCTTCGTTAAGTAAAATATATGCAGTCTCTTTTTTTAATTTCAATCATTTCATAGATGAGACGTTTTTGTAAATTATTTTCTCTTTGTAATATATTTGGAGAATTAAAATCAAAATTATGGAAATTTTCCACTGCGTGATCCGACAAGGCGGTACAAGATTTATTTGGCAATAAAGCTTTAATTTTAATGGAATTCTTGTGTTAATTTATTCTTTTGCAATGACCAATGACTTCTATATCTAGGTTCTAATAACAACGTAAACCTCTAGCTGAAGCTCCTTAGGCAACACATTGTCAATCTATATTTCGTAGCTTTTGAAAATGATTCATATTGACAGTAGATCATTGTGGTTACGTCTAATATGTTATCTTTCGCATAACGGTTGGTCATGCAAGTTTCCCCAATTTAGCTGTGTAAAATTACTTTGTTGTGTTTAACAAGATTTACAATTGAAGTTATAGATTCCGAATGCATTTAGATTAGAAAATATGAGAAAACACCTTCAAATGCAAAGTTACCATATTAGCTGTTTCCGTTTTCAGTAATTGTGTAATAATTGAAGAAATGAAATACATGGAAGCTAGTACGATTGACACAGGCAAATTTAAAATTTTAAACATCATTTGAACACTCCGATTTGATTATGTTTTGAACATCTTATACTTACGTTAAATTCTGACATTTTTAAGTTGTATACTAGTATTTTTCTTTTAGAAAAAATGTGCAAGTGAGAAGTAACTTAAAAAATTACTTATTTAATATCTTCCAATTTGTTAAGCCTCAAACATTTCAAATAATTTAGTTCGACAGATTGCAAATGTTTAATATTTTGCACATTGAAAAAAAATTTCAGTATGAAATATGACGTTTTTAATTCTATTAACGCAGGAAAATTTAAAGTCTTAAATAACTGGTTGCCTTCCTCTAATTCTGAACATTTTCTAAATTGAATCCTAATAGTTCTCAAATGTGGTACTATTTTTCCCTTTGAAAAAAATGCTGAAGTGTGAAGTAGTTATATTCAGTCCTCTTAATACAAATATTGCAATTGAATTGCCTCCAATTTTTATAATCTTGAACATTTAGCAAATGTCATTTTGACAGAGTACAAATGGCAATATTTTACACACTAAATACTAGTAATTTGTACAACTAGTTTTGAAAGTCATACTTTTATCATGAATTTGCAGTTTGATTGACGAGCGCGAAGCCCAAATTTATCAAGCAAATGAATGAAAGAAGGGACTTTCAAAACGTGTTGTACACGTAGTTTTTTTTTGCATAGCGATCTCTTGTAACGCGAAATTTAGCCGAAAAGGACTTCGGAATTTACAGCTGTCAAAATTATATTTTAATAAAATCATTTAAAAAAGAGTACTTCTTTTTACGATTTTGCGTTAAAAAGTGGTACTTTCAATACAATTTTTCGCTAAGAAAAGACGACTTTCATGATCACTATGCAAAAAAAATTCAACATAAGTTATTTTCCTTGTTACTTAAATAGCTATTTGTTTTCATTAAAGCGGCAAATTTCAATTTGAAGTAACCATGTGACAGAATTTGATTTTATTAAATTGTGAACATCCCACAGAGTTAACTTTGGCAATTTTCAAATGTGTAATAATACTTTTCACTTTCAAAAGTGGTTAAGTGCAACTTTTAATCTTACTGACGCAAAATTATTACTAATTTAGATAACTTTTGATCTACTCCCAATATTATAAGTCTTGATAACATTTTACAAATTTCATTGTGATGGATTGTGGATGTCCGTTAAGCTAGGATTACAGTTATTACGTTGAATTTTATAAATGGAACACCTAAGCTAGATAATAAAGGAATTATAAAAATCTAGTAGACACTGAACTTTTCATGAAAAAACAGTAATTTGCAATTGAAATGGCGTATTTTCCTACTAAAACTATTTAATTTAACCGAGTAGTCAGTATAGTGAAAAAATATTCTTGAATTCTATAGCCACATAATGTAATTGAAAATTTATAAGAACATTATACTATAAGATATGTAAGACCTTAGTGCTCACGACCACATCCTCATTTTTTATGTACAGATTTAAACCACAAAACTGTGCAATCTCGCGTGCAAAAATCAGACGCTAGATTTATCCCGACGATCACCCGCCGAATATTCCTGCAAGACCGTGGAGGTATAACAGAGAAAATCAATCAGAATTGAGTGCACTGCAGTGTTGTCACGGCACATGTGATGCGAATCGGCGGCTGCAGTTCGGTCTGTAAATATCCCTAGGCCCCAATAACAATCCGGGACTAAGCTCCCTTGTTGTTCCCCGTCAGTTCAAAGTTTGGATCTAGCCCTTGATGTATTGCATTAGTTTGATCCTACTTATCGAAGCGACCTGCTTCATTTCCCCGTGATTTCCTTACGGCGTATTTGGAATTTTCAACAATGCCTACATGTCAACCTTATATTTTACAGAGATTGATTGAAAACATCTAACTAATTAACAACATATAAAGACACTAACATTATTTCTTCTTACTAGCAGCCTTAGCTTCAGCTGCGCGTTTTACTTCGGCTATCGCCATAAACTGTCTCCTCTTCTTCCCAAGGGGTGTGTTTTTGAACCAATTTGCAAACTTCTTCCATTCTTTCTCCTCAACTGGTTCTGGCAAATCTAGTAAAGCCTCTAGAATTTCATGTGCGTCCAGAGGTTTATATTTTAGTTGAACTATCCTTCCCGGTACCAAGATCTTTTCTGCGGCTTCTTTAAGCGTTGGTAAAGGATAATTAACTGTCAGTTTGGCAAGCTCAGAAACGTTGAAATTCCTATCAATTCCATGAAAAGGCATTAGCAGCTCCCTCCAGTACATATAAATACTGCCATAATCTGTTCGAGGTATTAGTATCATCTATAAATTTAAAAATGTATAGTAAGTTTGGAAATGGTTCGTTTATAAATTACCCGTTCGAAGGCTTTTTTTAGTCCTGCTGCTTTTCCAGCAAAAGGTTGACCAGATATGGCAAGCACCAGAACTTTATCGTCAGGAGTAATGGGTTTCACAATTCCTTTAAAAAGCTGACCGCCCATTTTCTTCGGTTCAAATTTTTTCTCATTATTTGGAACCTTCTTGTAAAATGGCTTTTCTCCCCCATCTATGAATATAATTGATGGTTGCAGTATACGCGACATTTTATTAATCAGATGAAGCAACATTTTCATTCCCTACAGAGATAACCAAACGTATATATTTTAAATTCACACACCAGATCTACTACCTTCTTCCCTGGATATTTTCCTGCTAGTATTGGTGGGGATAAATCGAAAAGCACACATTGCGTTTCATAGAATACAGCATTTGCTAGAAGATGTTTTCCGCTTTGTCGATGGCCGGCAATCAAAACAGATTTTGGTTTAACCATGGACTCGACGCCCAGAGGTAAAATGCAGTTCATCATGACAGCTGTCCGTACATCTCCCCAGAGTTGCGGGAGGATCAAATTCCAATTTTCTCATTTCCCAATTAGCGTAACTGAAATCGCCTTTATAACTCGCTCAAGTGAACTTCTGGATAAGAGTGTATTATGCCATTATCAACTAGCTCTTGGAAAAGGTCTTCAATCGATCGGTGCGCTGTTGGATCCTTGTTCTTTTTACCTTTGCCTTTGCCTTTCTTTCCTTTTTTACCCTTATTTTTGCCCTTTTTCTTCTTTCCTTTCTTTCCTTTCCATTTGTCGTTTTCTAGGGCTTCATTTAACAAATCTAATTCCAATCTGAAATCATTGTTAAATACAAAATGTAACCAACCCAACCTGTTTTTATCTTCTACTTGAAATAATATTTTTCTGATGATTATTACCTCATAAGTTCATCAACTTTTGGTCGCAGTTCTAATTGCATTTCATAACATTTTTGTTCATTTATCATGTCCATATATTATGTCTGTCTGGATTTTCCGAATCCGGTCGTTCATTCCATAGTTCTAGATATTCTTTAAAGCCTTCTTCAAATTTCTCATTGGCGATAGAAGGCCCAAGTGTATAATCAAATTCGCCTTTCAATTCCTTCTTTCTCTGAGCTTCGGCTTCCTTCTTAGCCCTTTCTTTTTCCTTTTTCTTCAGTTCAGCTTCCTTTTTCTTCTGCTCGGCTTTCTTTTTCGCCTTGTCATCTTTACCACCCTTTCCTTTCGCCTTTTCCTTTTCTCTCCGCAACTTTTCCACCAAGTCTAAGTATTCTTGAGGCGTCATTGTCTCCCCTCGCACTATCAAGATGCTGCCTCCTTGCTCTTCTGGTGGATATTTATCAAACAACTTGATTTCGCTGTACCATCTATGGAACCACTCTCGAATTTCGTCCCCCTATGTCCTCCATCAGACCCTGCCCGATCACGCGAAGAACTCGTTCTTTCTCGTCCAAGTTCGCCTTGATGTAGTCTCTTAGATGTTGCTTCACGTATGCCTCGCCGATGTTCTATGGTCTGTTGATATTTTTCTTGCTGTACTTTTGATTTCCAACTGTGTTCAATCATTCCTATAAAAGTTTCTTAAGAGCACTAGCAATTTAAAAAATAATCAATATATTTACCAATAAGATATCTTCTAGAGATTTCTCGTCGTTTCAAATTGTCTCTTGCAGAATAGCCTCTCCACGTTCGTTGAATTTCAAGAGCCGCCTTTTCTTGGACTTCTAGAGGGGAGGCGGCGGCCAATTTTCCCTCTTTCACTTGATTCTCAACTTACGTCTAACATCTAAGTCGCAGTAATAAAGTCGATTTTGTCTACCTCGCTCATGATTTTGTATCATAGACACGGTCTGTGTTATTAGAGCTTTTCGCTGGATTTCCTTTATTTCTTCCTCTGTTAAAACTTTAACAGGGGGATTGAACTTCGGAACCGTGGCCCTATATCAGGCAGACAAACGTTACAAGTGAATATTACGAACTAGTCGTAATAGTTACCTTCTCGTTTTTTTCTTTGGTTTTTCTTCTGCAGGGGCTTCGGCTGGAGCTTCGGCTGGCGCTTCGGCAGGGGGTTGCCCTTCGGCTGCTGCTTCACCAGGAGGTGCTTCTTCGAGAGGTTTTGATTCATCGGTGGTGCCTGTTTCTGGGGCTTGAGTTTCTGCAGATAATCGTTCTGGTTCGGGAGGTGGTTCATAGATTGTTTCGCCATTCTAAATATTGATAAAAGATTGGGGTGCATCGGGTTTTAACTATTATACCTTTAGTGTGTACCTTAATTCTTGTCCACAAGTCTTCAATATCGATGTTCCTATCAAATATGAGGGCAGGATCTAAGATCTCAATTTGGTGAGGAATAAGCCTGAGTTCTACAAGATTGCCATCTATGTAATGATACTCGACATGTTGACTTTAGTGAGATCCTGCCTAAACTCGTTTAAGCGGATCACGGCCGCATCCACTAACTTTCTCATAGTAAAACGTTTTTGAATCTAAAAAGTGCGGTCATCAACCATTCTGTATACTTCTATTACATTTCTACCAAGCAGTATTGATCCAAACAAGCAGACAAATCTTGCACTATCATGGAGTAACGAGCATAAAGGCCACCAAGGAGGTGATTTGCTACATTTCTGGTCGTTCGTCATCTTCGCATTTTCCTGTAGGAGCTTGTCCCGATTTGCAGGTCTCCAGCTGCTTCTTGGAAGTTATCCACCATTTTGTGTAAGATTCATGAGACATTGTGTCGCTATCGATTTAAGTGTTACCAAAAATCTTCAATTTAGTTATTCAACGAACATTTACTTCGGCTTAAATTTGAAAGTCAGTTGATTAATACACCTCGTGTGAACTAAAATTTGGGTCGTTCAAAAAGCATCACTGAAAAATTTGGTTATACAAATCGCCCCTCTTAAGCACCCGTCATCTAACGTCAAATTTTATGCAACCGTTGAACATCATTTTCTCGAACTACTTGATTTTTCAAGTTAGGACGCTTTCGTACAGTGACTTTAGAATCACCGTGTGGCCATATGATGGTCGTGGTTAGGGATGGGCGCGTGACGTGAAAACAGTCGTGTCACGTCGTGTCACGGCGTGTCACGTCGTGAACGTGACTAATATTTGAAAATCGTGACGTGAACGTGAGTGAACGTGAGTGAAAATTTCCAAGGCGTGATTCACGTTAATTTCACGTTAAATATTTAGTAACCAATAAAAAACTGCAGGGGGCAGCAACTTTTAAATTCATTAAATCACAAATTGTGCCAAACAAGTTATATTATGTGGCTTTATTTTGGACCCTAATTATAAATCGTTAAAGTTCACACCTTCACATAAAAGAGAGAGATTATAATGCAAATAAAACTATAGATGATAATGATGACATACATAGCAAACGACTCAAAACTGGTACATCAGCATCAGATTCTTATGTTTCTACACTTAGAGATAGCTCTGACGATGACACATGTGATTAGGATGATGTCGAAACAGAACTAAATTAGTATGTTAAATTAAATTCGGAAATGTAGATGACATTTTAGGATCTTTGGAAAAACAGTGTAAATACGCCCACTGTTAAAAAAGCTTGAGAAATTTTAAACATACCGGCAAGTTCCGCGACAAGCGAAAGAGTATTTTCTACAGCTGGGCGAATTTAGAAGAGCGCAGAATTCGACTTAACGCTGAAAATGTTGAGTACATATTATTTTTAAAATCAACATTTTAATGTGTAGATGTGTAGATGAACTTATTATTCTAATAAAAGTAATGGTTTGTTTTTTATGCTCGGCTAACGCTGAAAATGTTAATTATGTTATTATTAAACCAAAAATGTATTGTGTAAATGTGTAGATAAACCTATTTTTAGAAAAGTACCTAATGTTTTGTTTTGTATACTCAACTTAACACTGAAAATGTTGATTACGTTTTATTTTAAACCAATTTATTGTGTACTTGTGGTAGATAAACTTATTATTCTAATAAAAGTAATGTTTTTTTTATACTCGCCTTAACGCTGAAAATGTTGATTCTTATACGTAAAAGTACTTTCAAACCTACCGAATTAAAAGTGTTGCCTAGCAACATATACCTTCTGTACTCGTACCAATAAGGGAAACGTCAATTCAATAACAGCTTTTGGTATTAAAAGTAATGTCTTTGAAGACAGCTGCAAGAAATATATTTGCGAGAAATCAGTATTTATCCCTTGTCGAAGTTATTGTAGTCAATTTTCATTTTTTTCTTTTTATGTCAACTATTCTGATTGAAACATACCACGTAAATTATGTCAGGTGCAAAACATATTTTTAGTTCTCGTTTAGGGTTTTTTCATTGGTTTTAAATTTGAACATTCTGTTCTATCTGAATTTAAATTTTGAAATAAAAGCTGCGTGTCACGTCGTGAGTGGCGTGTCACGCCTGTGAACGTGAGTGAGACGTGAGTCGTGAAACGTGCGTGAACGTGACTGTTTAAAGCAAGCGTGAAACGTGCGTGACGTGAGCGAAAATTCACTCACGCGCCCATCTCTAGTCGTGGTTTCTACTGGGTGAACACAAATCCGCCATTAATTTTTGAAGTTATTGTTATATTTAGCACAATATTTAGTTACAAAGAGTTGCTATATTAAAATAAGAGATTGACATCTTATAACTTGTAAAAAGACGGCGCAAGTAACAATTTATACAGTATGGCCATATTATAGTCATGTTTTCAACTGTATTCGGGAGATCAGTCATTTTCAACGGCGTTAATTAACTTCAGCAGATAAATTGTCAAAAGACTTGAACAATTTTTGGTTACCAAATTTCGCTTACACCGTTAGAAAAATGTACATATTTACAATTCTTTTTAAGCCGGGGCTGGTAGCTCAGCGGTAAGCATTCTGGATACTGATCGTAGGGTCGCGAGTTTGATTCTCGGTCCCGGTAGTTTTAAAAAAAAATGTAGATGAAGACGATCTACAGAATGTAATCATTCGAAAGTGATGTAAAGCCGTGGGTCCCATGCTACTACGATGTGTAGCATGTAAAAGATCCCTTGCTAGGGTTGGAAAAAATCTAAGTAGGACTTTTACCATACGACCAAAGCAGTCGGTGTCTAAGGTACCTGGTACTTCGCATGCCTAGACCTTGTCCGTAACAAACAAACAACAACAATTATTTTTGTGACATCACGATGGTTTTTCAAACAAGCTTATTTTGACGTTGGAAAGCTCATGCCTGCCAACAATCATATAGACTGTGACTGTAACTATAGAGTCCCTGTAGCTTTCGTGGTCGTTATCCACTGAAGCTACGTTATTGGGGGTATATTTTGTTTATTAAGGGTAAAATCTGTTTGATATCGCACCAACCATTCTTATAGTGATGTTAGAAGTTATTCTAGGACTGCAGTTGTAGTGTCTTTTCTTCTCTGAATCATTATATTGTTTGAACAAATGCTTTGTGACTTAGAGGTAGCACAACGAGCCCACATTGATGCTTAAGTGTTCGTGAACTTAGTTCACCCTCCACCCAAATATCCAAACATCCAAAAGGCTTTTCGGTTGCTTTTCCATTTTTGGTTTTTATTTTTCTTTTCTTTAGCATTTCAAGTGCTTCTACTCTCTCTCCCTCTCTATCAACTCCATCCTATCGTTCTACTACGCACACATTTGTTCTGATATTATCGTCGATATTCTCGATTTTCTTAATATAAGGTGTTTCACGACCGCTGATTAGTTAATATTTTCAAGTAGGAACCATCTTTTTTGTTCTTTTATACCACATCCTACTGATATTTAAGTATACTTGATTCTTACTGAATCTACTATAAATAAAAACGACGTATAGTAACAATATTATAGAGTCACTTTATTTAAAATATGATTAAGTACATGTGTTGGAAATATTTAAATATACATACATCATTTACATAATATTGTTTGTTAGTTTGTAATTGACAAATTCAAGCATGCGGAGTACCAGGAAAAATTCTAAGTATCACTTTGACCATTGAAGTTTAGTTCAACTTCCAATGAGTCTCAGAGGTATTTGAAATGTCACATTTTGTTTATTACTAAGTTCTGTCAAAAAATTAATAGTGCACTTCTATTAATCCCAATTTTAACGTAATCCAATTTTTTAATATGAAATCGCCTCACCAAAACTTTTCCATCTTCTACATTTACTGATGTTAATAACACGATTACGTTGTAATTGGAGTGAAAATCTAAATGTAATCGGAGCAACTTCGTGTAATTGAAATATTATCGCAAATTCTCATTCACATGCAAACATGGTGAACTACTACGAAGTTCTTCAAATTCCTCGAAGTGCCACGGCGGGCCGAAATCAAAAGCGCTTACCGGAAGCTAGCTCTAAAGTGGCACCCTGACAAAAACCCCCAAAACCCGACTCTGGCAAACAGGAAATTTAGAGAAGTCTGTGAGGCATACGAGATCCTATCCGACAGCAGTAAAAGGAAGTTCTTCGACAGGCATGGTGCGAAGGGGCCGAAAGGCGACTTTACCGATTTCGAGGACTCAGACCTGTTCAGATTCATGAACTACCAAGCAATAATCAAGGAATACCTTGGCAATAGC